>LOJH01016401.1:0-22850 GCA_001685095.1 Ellobius talpinus
CCCCCCCCCAAGCCTCCATTCCTCTCCCTCTCTTTCCAGAGTTGCCTCCTAGATGGCCTCTTCTGCCCTTTCAGTGTCCTGCTGGGAAATGCGCATCCCAACAGAGGCAGAAGTTGGCCCACAGGCGGCTGTGCTTTGAGCCTCAGCTATTGAGACCCAGTAAATGGAGCTGATGGGCTCCTTTTTTCAGAGCAGAGCCAGCAAAATGGTGCCTTTTGTTCTCACCCCCCCCACACGCACACACATGCACACATCCTGGCTTCCTTCTCCACTTTCTACCTCCTCTTCTTCGCCCTCCCTCCCAGATCTGACCTGAACCCTCCAAATCAACTCAACTGCCCAGAACACGGGCTGCATCCTCCTGAGAGTGCAAAGATACCCCCTGCCCCAAATACACACTTACCTTGTGTGCTCTCTGCTCAGCCAGGTATGCTTGGTGGAGATCTTTCACCCCTGCCCCAGGTCAGAAGCAGGGGCCAAACCAGAGCATCCTTCAAAGGGAGCTGGAAGGGAGGGTTTAGAGGGGCTGTTCCCTACAAACCCCTGCCCTTTCATCAGTACCCCACCACCCAGGCATACCTGGTACTCACACACACACTACCTCTTAATAGCCCTGGGGCCTCTCCACACAGTGCAACTCATCAGAGAGAGAAAAATCAACCCTTAAACAGCATTCAAATGTAGGCCTCCCTATTTTTCTTTTAAGATTTATTTTTATAATTTTACATTATATGTATGTATGTGTGAGTGGTTATGTGCACATGTGTGAGGATGCACACATGAGTGCAAGTTCCCACAGAGGCCAGAGGCATCATCTTCCCCTGGAGATGGGGTTATCTGACATGTCATGGGAGCCACCTGACATGGATACTGGGAACTGAACTTTGGTCCTCTGGGAGAGTGACAGGTGCCTTTGTTGCTGAGCTGTCTTCAGTCCTTCCTGCCCCGCCCACCCTCTTTAAGATGTTCTAAATAAAGAGCCATTTAACAGCCAGAAGGAGGAAGCTGCCCTCACCTTTAATCCCAGCACTTGAGGCAGAGGCAGGCGGATCTCTGTGAGTTTGAGACCAGACTGGTCTAGAAGCGAGTTCCAGGACAGCTAGGGCTGTTATATAGAGAGACCCTGTCTCAAAAACAAAACAAAACAAACAAAAACAACACAAAACCAATAAAACAAAGCAAAACAAAAGAACCACTTAAAGGTTCTGCAAAGGTCTATCTGCATCTACTTGTCATCTCTCCTGTGGCTGCTTTTCTCACCTGTCCCATCCCTCAGTCAGCTCTGGGGTAAAACATAATCACTGCAGAGTGGATGCAGCTTCCTGACATGGTATAACAATCAGACCACAGCTAACAGGGAAGCTCTGCAGAGCTGCACTTAACTGGGAGGGCAGGTGAGAGGAGGAGGCAGGCCCACTGCAACACAGAAACATCTGCCCACATCTCTCCTTGGTCATTGGTGTCCCATGAAGCTACCCACCCTACTCTTCCGAGCTGCATGGGCACCATGTATGCCTGCCACGGAAGCACCCAGAATGGGAGTGTGAACGTGGGTGGCTTGGGTCCTACACTCAGAATTTCTACTTTCACCAAATTGCACAACCCACAGCTAGCCCCAGTCTGTGCCTGTGTCTCTGTCTCTGTTTCTATCCCGTTTCTAGTTCTCACCCTAGGAGGAGGGAAACCACACACAGCTGTCCTCTGACACCACCGGGGATTGCTTCCATGAGCGCCTACAGAAACGCATCTCTCACAGAAAGTAGCAGAGTGCAGGCCTACAATCTACGCGCACCCGCTTGTCTGCTTTAGCTTGCAGGTTGCTTAAGTCTAATGCAATGCTCTCATACACCTGTTTACATTGTTTACTAGATGAAAAGAGAAATACCTATATGTGTTTAGTTCCATTTTTAAAGTTATTCTGCTTTGATTGACTGAACTCTCGATGCTGAACCTGCAGATATGAAAGATGACTCAAATCACGCCCTGGATTGGAAGCAGTGTGGGATATTCTTTAAGGGTCTGTGGTACTTTCACCGTGTGAGGCACATTGCTGGGGTTTGAGAACAACAAATGAAGGACAATGCCTGAAAGGATGGCATCACTGAGAAAACTGATGGAGAAATCCAGCCGGGTGGTATGGTCAGCTAGAATCGTCCGCAATGGCCCACAAGAGACAGAAAGACTGTGGAACTTGAGCCCCATGCTCTCAGGGTGTTAGCTGATGTAGGGCAGGAAGCTGGGGGAACATTTATTTTAGCCTCTGCTCACCAGAGAGCCACATGTCGCTGCTGGTGCCCCGATGGACACTTCCACTGTAAGGGGGCTGGAGAAAAGCAGGGGAGTTTGCCTGAATCAGCTGAGATCCCTGGACATCTTGATTTGCCAACTGCTTTAGAGGCCTGCAGTTCACATCTGGGATTATGCAGGGCTTTCCTCAGAAGGATGATGTCAGAGGTCAAGGCTCCCTCTGTGACTGTGGATGATACCATGCGTGTTTTGCTGTTCTTCTGTTCCATGGAGTCTCGCGTGAGCTAGGAAATAGTAAGTTTCTACATTCTTAACGTGGGTAATTTTCTTATATTACACAATCTAAGCAAACAGAAATCACCTGTCATCTCCAACAAGCACACACACACTCACAGACACACACACATGCATGCATGAACACACAAACACATACACACACCATACACACGCACAAATGCAAACACACATGCTCAAACATACACATATATGCACACACAGTCACACACACACCACACACATACAGACACATGTGCATCTACCACACAGACATACTTTGCGTTTAAGATGGCTTTGGGTTCTATAAATAGAACAAGCGACCAGTGGGTCTTTTTCGTACGTAATTCTCAGTCGTGACACCATTGTACCTGGGCAGACAGAAGGCATGCCCTCAGAGGAACCTGGGTTTGGAAGAAAAGATGTTGCAGGAGCCCAGGGCCATCTGCCCACCACTCCACCCAGATTCTTCCTGCCCGGGAACTTTGTTCCTGATGGCAGATAATCCAGCACTGTGGGCAGTGGACAGCATTGAGAATACCGGGTGTTGTCATGTGAACTGAGATCACAGCCCACACTGTGCTTTCCTCTACTGGCTATAAAAGAAAAGAAAACCATTTCTGCAGAGTGAGTGACAGCTGTAAGACACTTATGATCCTTGAAGGGACAGCAAAATATGAGGCAGGATGTGCGCGAAATGTTCATCTTGGTGGTAACTCGGATTTAGAGCATGATTTTTAAACTCTAAATTTCTATACTGGGGTTGAAGAAACTCCTTTCTATCATTTGTCTCTGAGAGGCCTATTCCACACCTTCTCTACACCGCCATCTCAGGCTTACTTTGATGTCCTTACGGGAAAATGCAGTTTGGCTCTGAGTTGATTTTCAGAGAACCCTGTTTTCGTTTGTATTTGCTGATCTGTATGGAGGAAGACAGTGTTTGGAGACTGCTGCACACCAAGAGTTACAGCAAGGCTGGCATAGAAAGAGCAGTCTTAGCCCAGGCTTGTTCCAAGGCAAGCGCTGATACAATCTGATTAAAGGAGCAATGAGATGGGCTGGGCACGTGGCGGGTAGAGCAGCAGAGAGCTTTGCAAAATCCCAATCCTGCAGCTCCAAGGCAGCAAGGCTTGGGCCCCATCTGCTATAAACGGATTAAAAATCTTTTCTCCTTTCAGAGGTTTGATCCCAACAAAGGCCTGATGTGATCGACTCAAAGTGGCAGCTTGGACTTGGAAGTGATTTAGAGCAGAAGTTCCTTAGATTGACATGCCTGGGGAGAATTGGCAGAGGTGTAAGTGCGGGGAGAATGTATTTAAGCATGTGATCTCCTGGAGGACTCTTTGCAAGGAGGTGAAAGACGGGAATAGGTGAGAGGTGAGACTTGGCTGATTTGTGCAGCAGAAGGATGCTTTGGTAATGCTTAGCTTGGGTAAAAAGCATGTGTGCTTATAAAGAACGGTGTCTCTCACAAAAGCCAGTTTCCCAGGTACTTTCGCTCCCTCTTTCATATTCTCCCCCTCAAAACACTCTCAGACTCTTCCTGATGATGGTATGGTGTCAAAAGCAACAAGTGTGTCAAGTAGACACGGGAGAGAAACTAAATCCAAAACCAAAATGTGCTGCATTAAGAGAAAGTACATGGAAAAAAAAGTGGTATGAAGACTGCCTCACATGCAAGTCTTTCAGGTCAAGGTTTATTTATTTGTATGTTACATATATGGGTCTCTCACCTTCATGTATGGACCACATGTGTCACTACTCATAGGGACAAGAAGAGGGCACTGGGTCCCCTGGGCTGCAGTTACAGATGGTGGGTGCTAGGGACTGAACCTGGGTCCCCTACAAGAACAGTCAGTGCTCTTAACTTCCCTGAGCAAAGCCTTAGGCTTATAGGAAAATCCCCAAAGCTCCTAGCTGGTCACTAAGCTACCAGAGGAAACCATTGCATGTTCTTCAGGATTCCATCGAGAGAGCAATTACACAAACCTCAGCCACAGTAAGATAAAGGAGAACAAATTGTACACTGCCGTTGGAGAAATCTTCTATTTCCAGAGTCGCAATAGCATGCTATCGAAAATGTCCATACTCCACTAAAAGTCATAAAATGTGCAGGTCTTTTTTGTCCATTTGACACAAATTAAGTTGTCTGGGAAGAGGGGACCTCCATTGAGAAAATGCTTTCATCCGATTGGCCAGTAGGCAAGCCTGTGGGCGTTTCCTTGATTATGGTTGGTGTTGGAGGGTTCAGCCCATTGCACGTGGAGCCATCCCAGGGCAGATGGTCCTGGGGTCCTGGGTGCTATAAGAAAGCAGGCTGCGCAAGTCCTGGGGAGCAAGCCGGTGAGCAGCACCCTCCATGATCTCTGTTTTAGGTCCTGCTTCCACCTTCCTGCCTTGAGTTCCCACCCTGCCTTCCCTCAATGATAAATCGTTTGAGATAAACTCTTTCTTCCCCAAGTAGCTTTTGGTCATAGTCTTTAACACAGTAATAGAAATCAAATGAAGACAAAAAAAGAAAGAAAGAAACAAGAAAAGATCATCTCTACTCGTTCCGGTTTCCATACAGCCCAGCCATACCACTCCTACTTGCTTCCCACAGGACTTTATGCCTATTACAGAAACACTTGTATATATCCGTGTTCATTGCTGCTCCACTGGCAATAGCTAGGAAACAGGTAGCACCTGTCTCTGAATGGATAACAAAAGTGTGGTACGTATATACAATGGAATTTTGTTCAGCTATTAAAAATTAAAATTTGAATGTCAGTAGACCAAACTGGAAAGCATATTGACCAAGGTAACCAAGGTCCAGAAGGACAAATGCTGCAGCTTCTCTCTCATGTGTGGATTCTAGTTCTGAGCTTAGGTTTGTGTGTTTGCCTTTAGGTTTGTATGTGTAACTTGGAGACCTCCAGAAGCCAGGGAACTAGAAAGGAGACAGTGGGGTAATCTGTCTTAGGGGAAAGAGGATAATAGCATCCAGATAAAATGAGAGTGGAGAGGAGGAATATTGGGGCCATAGAGACTCAAACAGGGAGAGGGTGGGAAATTAAGAAGAGAGTAGCAAGAATTAATTAAAATGAAGGGGCTATGAAAAATGCATGTGGAACCTTATGATCTGGTTGCCCAATTAAACAATATAAAGGAGAGTTTAAAAGCAGATATCCCAAAAGCCTAGATAATCCTAGAAAGGCTACATCTCAGAAGTCACGTGCCATTAGAAAAATAAAAACCAGTAGTATGTATGGGCCTCTTCTGAAAGCGTGACAGAGACCCCACAGCAATACAGGCCCTTGTGTTTGTCTTAGCAGCCGCCAGCAGTCATTTGCAAGACCCTATTGCTAAAGACACTGTGAACATCTAGGATGCAAGACATAGAGAAGCCAAGCTGGATGATCTGTAAGCTTCCTTCCTGCTTCCATGGTGCTGAACGGTGATCTGAAGGCTGGGAAAACCAAGCCATCAGCAGTCCTGTCCAGATGTGAGCTCTGGGAGTTATAATACCAACCAACCTGTTAGTCAAACGTGTCTGATCTGGGCAATGATGCTGGGTTGTCTGGCCAACAACTGGTTAGATCTGAGGCGCTCTCTGTAAGAGAGTACATACATGGTCCTGTAAATTGGTCAAAAGCCCACAAATAGGGAGGGCTTCAGCCCTAGGAGAAACCCTACTACAGGAACTCACCTATGCTGACATCGCACCGAACTGCCTTCGGAATAGCTATGCCTTTTATCTACTGCTCTCAACCTTCATCGGAGAATCCTCTTTTTACCTAGGAATGGAGGTGAATGCAGAGACCTTTACCTGCTCAAGGTCCTGAGAGTAGAGATAGTTGAAGACTAAACCACAAGACAAAAATATCACCCTCTTAAGGGGTGCATTGCAGTAGAGTGGGCAGGACAAATGTAAGAGACAGAAAATGGGGAGAAGGGCTGTGAAATGTCACCGTCTAAACACAGCTCAGCTGTGACAATCATGAGCTTACAGCAGCTATGCCCGCTGGATGGCCAGAACTCACCTTCTCCCCTCAGTGGGCTACAGGTAGGAAGGGTCTCAGGGGCCCTCACTGCTCACTGCTGAATCGCTGTATACTAAAAGACTTGAGAGGGGCATAGTGTTTAGTTGTGTGCCCACTGATGAGCCCAGCAAGGTTTCTCACCCATGGCCACACAATCCCCAGGTCTGTGCCCACATCAGGGACTTTGACTCACTGAGCATCTATTGGTCCTACAAATTACTTCTAAAAGAACCAAAATAATTTTCATTTCGGAAAATGTAATAACGGAAGTGGAAAATGTTCTACACAGACTTGACGAGCTTTCCAAGGTGCAAGTTCATTCCACAAACAAACACACACAAAACACTTGCCCATCTGGCCAGGGTTGGGGTCTCCCTGCAGTGGGAATGGGGAGAGGTCCTGGGGAAGGACCAGACAGGAGATGCTGAAGCTTACCAAATTTTAAAATAGACAAACCTGTCATCAACCCCCGCCACCAACTCAACTTCTGTTTCTATTGTTAAATCTGTACTGGAATTAAAGACTCATAAAATAAAATGTATGTTTTTTCCCTTAAAATTGTGCTCTTCAGTCCATTTGAGTTTTTGTTTTAATATCTTTAGATACAGTTTGTATCCTCCCTCCTCTTCTTTCCTTCCGGGTCCTAACCATGTGATAGTGTGTTCAGAAATTCTAAGACTGTATAAATAAAAATTCACTTATTTTTTTTCTGTACACTAGACCGGATAATTTCATTCTTCTTGCCTTTTGATTGCGCCTGTTTGCTTGTTTGTGAAGCAGACTTGCACCTTAGAAGGCTGGTGTCCGAGGCGCTGCTGATCACATTCCTTACAAGCTGCTTCCCAGCTCCCCAAGAGGCTCATTGGAAACAGATTCTAACAGCTACTTCAGAGAGTTGGGAAAGTAGAGCGGAGGTTCCTAGGAGCCGCCCACAGAACACAGCTGCTCAGGAGGCAGCGGGGCCGCTCCTGACTCAGTCCAATTTCACATCCCACGGCCACACTGAAGTCAAATGTCTAACCGTTTCTTCGTCAGCGAGCAGATAACCCAAAAGCCTGGGCCACAGCAAGCGCTCTGCAAAGATCTTACGAAATCATTTCTGCTCGCAAATCCCTGAGAACGCCTTATCGTTGGAGAGGCTTAAGCGAGAGCAGAAGTCGCTAGATTACGATGATCGGTCTTAATGAAATTCCTCTCCTGCTGAGACGTTCCCCGCAGACTTTTTTCATATTTCAGCCTGGGAAAGGTCGGATGCTTTCCTGTCCTGCTGGTGCCAAGAGTTAATGGGAAACATTTCAGCGCAAATTCAGCCCAAGGGCCAGTCTTCCAGACCATCATTATTCTCTGCAATAATGGAGCAGTAACACAATTTTATTAATAGGCACGTTCTGTCCTCTTAAGCTGGCCATGGGTGGTTTAGGGACCGTGTCCCCGGCAGTCTTTCTAACATGCCCCACTAAACCTGAAATATGAGACTGGGAACTTAGATGAAAAACAAGCTTTTGCCGCTCAGTTCTCCACTCTGTCTCTTCCTGTTTGCAGGGGTGTGTTGTGGAACCAGGGGCCTGCTGCTGCCTCCCCCCAAGTTCTTTTTTTTAATATTTATTTATTTATTATGTATACAATATTCTGTCTGTGNNNNTTGGAAGAGCAGGCAATGCTCTTAACCACTGAGCCATCTCTCCAGCCCCAAGTTCTATTTCCAAATCTAGCTTTGGTTTTTAAGAAGCGCACAGTTTGGGTAGTAAAAGAAGGCATGCAAACACTGAGAAAAAAATCCCATAATCCTAATAGTGTGGATTTTAATATTCTGCTCACTGGAGGGACTCCTATGGCCTCATCTGTCAAAATTAAGTTAACCTTGAAACCTTGAACTTGAACATACAGCCAGCCCGTATCACCCTTTGCCTGGGATCTGCCTTCTCCTGAACTCACTGGCTATTTAACAGCTTTTAGGAAGAAGAACTCAGATTCTTGTTTTCTTTGCCTTTAAAGTGTTGGATTTTTTTCTTTTTCTTTTTTTTTTTTGCACTTTTCCATCCTGTTTGGAAATCTGTGATCAACCCTGTCACTGAAACTTAATCTCCCTGAAGTCCTCCCAAAGAATACAGGATCCTGTCCCTGCCTGGGGTGCTGCTGTGGTAGGGAGCAATTAACATGGTGCAGCCTTGGGAGTCTTCCCTACCCGGGGTAGGGCTCCTAGACAGGTCCTGCATGAAAAGATGTGGACGTCGCTTGGAACAACACTGGTCCATTTTTAGGGCAGTGGGGTAACCTTGAATCTTTATCTGGAATTTATATAATTTATTCTCCTCCTCTAAAAATACTTTAGAGATTTATGCAAATATAGGCTTTACATTCTTTTATTTAAAAATAGTCATCATGCCCATTTTATACATAGGGCCAACTGAGGCACCTTCCGCAAAGCAGTGTAAAGCAGCATCTAGGGCTGCCGCTGCCATCTGCCCTTGGCCGTCCTCCAGAGTGTCAGCCAGAGAGGTCAGGGGCGCAAGCAAGCACCCTCCTTTTCCTCCTGCCTAGAAGACGCCAAGCACATTGGATGAACGGATACGTTTTCTAGTCCTTGTCTCTTTTTTTTATTTGAGGATAGAAACTCAATCTGAAGTGATTTTCTCCTTCATTAAACTATAATGGTGTGGTTTGTGGAGTTCTCTAATAAGATCATTTCAAGTTAAGATCCATAATGAATACTTGGGGTTATTTCCTCAGATGTTTAGCTAGAAAGATTGCTATTCTCTGGTAGGATTTCAGAACTGTCTGTGGCGCTGGGCTATTATGGCTTGAATGTACCTTCCAGTGTTCCTGTTGGAAAGGTGACCCCCAAGGGGACAGTCCTGAGTCCTGGGGGACATTCAAGAGGTGATTAAATCAGTGTGGGGATGTGACTCATTTGTCAGAGTGCTTGCCCAGCATGCATGAAGCTCCTGGGTGATGTGGGATCCCCTCTGTATGCTGTGATTACCGCTGCTTAATAAAGAAGCTGCTTGCAGCCAATTCTTAACAGAACATAGCCAAGCTGGAAGAGATATAGAGAGAGAGGAGGCAGAGTTAGCGGGATGCCATGGAGCCACCAGAGGAGAAAGACAAGCCACCAGCTGGAACCTTGCCAGTAGGCCACAACCCTCATGCTAAAATATGAAATAATAAGAATGGGTTAATTTAATGTGTAAGAGCAAGCTAGGAATACGCTAGAGTCATTGGCCAAGCAGTGTTGCAATTAATATAGTTTCTAAGTGATTATTTTGGGCGGCCAGGAAATGAACGAGCAGCCTCCACCAACACCTGCGTTCTGTTCCATCCACAGCATAAACTAGGCATGGTGTTCTATGCCTGGAATCCAAGCACCCAGGAGGCAGAGGTAGCAGGATAAGTTCAAAGTCATTTTCAGCTACAGCAAGTTCATGCCCAACCTGGTATACAAGAAGTCCTGTCTTAAAAAAGATAAGGTAACTGGATCAATAGGATTCTGCCCCCAGGAATAGATTAATGTTGTTATCTGGTGTTGGTACAAAACACAGCTCTCAACCCAAAGGAGGGATTTATTTTATTTATTTAAATTATTCTTAAGTCATTTTTGAATGACCATGTGCTATTAGTATGTACCAGGTGTTTATTTTAGGAGTGAAGAGGTCTTCAAAGTATAGTCTCATAGCAGCCTTATTTCTTACAAAAGAAATAAGGTATTTAAGAATAACCCTGTTACTTCTCTCAATCCCACTTCTTTCCAGGTCTTCTGTTTTTGCTTACTGGGCCACCCTGGCAAAGGTCTACAGTCTTGGTGACTCACACGCCAGGACTGATCCACAGTTCAGGAGGCTAGCTCCTACAGAGAGCTGAGAGCAGCCTCTCTCTGCGCTGCACATCTTGGGTGCTCCTTGACTTGTGGGAGCACTGCCTCAGCCTCTGTCTGCATCTTCACACTTCCTTACCATTCGCAGAGCCCATTTGTACTGTTCTCCCTTTTAAAGAATGGATACCCGTCATTCTTTCTCACTTCCTGTTCATTTCTTCTGCTTCATGCTTGAGGTTGAGGATTTAGGCCCTCAGCTTCCGGCTCCTGCCACCGTGCCTGCCTCTCGATGCTGTGCTGCCCTGCCCATGATGGACTCCTACTCCCTGGAACCACAAACTGACGTAAACAACTTTTTCTTCTATGAGTTGATTTTGGTCGAGGCATCTTATCATGGCAGCAGCAAAATAAACACTGACCCAATAAAGCTTGAGGAAGCCGAGGCCTCCCTTAAGACCAAGTAGACATCTTCCTTGGAGAAGCACACATATTTTTATTATATTTCTTATTATTTAAAACAATTTTTAAATTTAAATAAATTTTGGTCATGCGCCTCCGCTCCCCCAGATTCTTCTGATCCTCTGCCCCTCTCTTCCCATCCCACTTTTTCTTTTTCAAAAAAACAAACAAAACTCCAATACAACTCCTCAAAACCAAGAAAACAAAATAACCCCCCACCAAACAAACAAACAAACAAACAAAAACCCTGCCAAACTGTAACCAAATAAAAATACATGAAACCATGTGGAGTCCATTATATACTCCTGAACATGAGTCCCTCCCTGGAGTAGTTGTAGTTGATATACCCAGTGCTATTCTATTGAATAGAGGCCAATGCTTTGGCATGTCGGTCTTTGGGGTCACTCATGGAAACCACAACAATCTAAGACTTGGAAGTGCCTCCATGATGTGAAGCCTTCATGTATGGCATCATGTAGTTCAACTCATGCAATCTGGTCTTTACCCTAGGCAACTGCTGGGCTGGAAATCACCTTCCCTGTTCTCCGGCTATGGTGCCCATCTACTCCTGCCCTGGGCACTGAGGTTGAGGTGGCCACACACAACCTTCCAGACTTGGTTCTATGGAGTCTGAGTCTTTTTAAGGATGTACTGCTTGAATCTAGTATTCTGCTTTTCTTCTCTCGTCCTCACGAGGAGGTTAGATATCATGCTCTGTGATTCTGTCAACGATCTCTTTCCCCAGGCCTGGACCCTGTTGATCCCATCTCTCTTACTCTCTCCTCTAGCTTCTGGCTTTCTAACACAAATTGTGGCTCACATACCAAACAGCGGCCATCTTGTGCTCCCACCCGGTGCTGCCATTTGGGACTGCCCTTCTTCATGTGCCTCTCTCCACCTCAGAAAGGCTCTTCCTAAGGAGACCGTTTCTTCCCTGAGGACAACCTGATTCTGAGTTGGTAAAAATGCATTTTATTCCCGCCTGCCTTAGTTAGGATCACCAGTGATGTGATGAAACACCATGACCAAAGGAAATTTGGGCAGGAAGGGTTTATTTCACTCATAGTTCTACAGAACAGTTCATCATCAGAAGCAGTGAGGGCAGGAACTCATGCAGGACAGGAACCTGGAGGCAGGGGCTTAGGCAGAGGCCATGGCGCGCTGCTTACTGGCTAATGTTCCTCATGGCTTACTCAGCCTGCTTTCTGAGAGACCCCACCTTCCCACAATGGACTGCAGACCCTCCCCATCAATCACTAATTAAGGAAACACCTTATAGACATGCTTGCAACCCAATCTTATAGGGGCATTTTCTTAATTGAGGTTTTCTCCCCTCAGATGACTTTAGCTTGTGTCCAGTTGACATAAAACTATCCAGGACACTTTCCATATATCTTAAATTCTAGGCATTCTCTAAATGATGTGGCTGAATAACTCAGCTTTCCTCCCTTCCACATAGGAACTTGGGTGGTGTATCTGGCAATGCATATTATTTGTGCTAAGTAGAGATTGCAGAGAAATAGAAGAGAAAAAAATTAACAATAAAACAGAGCAGTTACTATGATAAAACATCAAAGTGGGAAGGGTGGCTAGGGAAAATTACCTTACCAGGAAAGAGCAGTTACATACATGAGAAAAGAGAGTAACTAATAATAACAGAGCAGGAGAAGAAGCAATCCCAGTAAGCATTTGATAGATAAAATTCAAAACTTGCTGTCTGGAAAGCTAATACTCTGAGGAAATGCTCCACGAGAAGGCCTGCAGATAGAAGGCTAAGAAAGACTGCAGCGGACACGGAATTTTAAAAACATAAAGAAAAGATGAGGAGAAAACACGTTTTTAAAAGGAAAACTATTTTGATGAATACAATAGCGTGTTTTGAAAAGTCAATTTTATTCTATAGAAAGATATAAACTGCCTACAAAGACTTGAGAAGTTTGTGTCTCTGATGGAAGAATAAACCAAGCAGCAAGTGAGAAGAAACTGAAGAACTTCTCACAGGTGTGAAGTGTGGGCTGGAAATCTCTGTGAAGCATGACAAGGGGACCATGGTAGGTCAGTATGCAAGAGGAGCCACCCACCACCCACCCTGGGTTGACTGGAAAGCCTAACAAGCTAGTATGCAATCAATTGTGTAAGTATTGAGAAGGAAATGGACGCCCTGTGTAAAGACTGGCCAGCTCCATGTGGACGTCTGGGGCTTTCTCAGGATTTTTCTGGGGAATGAAAAGGTGATTTCATGTGAATTCATTCTCTTCTTCTTGCATAGTGTTGGCTTTTGTTCAGTGATAGGGTGAAAATACTGGCTGGTAAATCTGATCACAAAACACTAACTGGCCAGTAGCCAGGCTAGAAGTAGAGGCGAGGTGACCAGGCAGGAAGTATAAGCAGGAGGACCAGAACAGGAGAATTCTGGGAAGAGGAAAGGCTCAGTCTACAGTCATCAAACAGGCACAGAGGAAGCAAGATGAGAATGCCTCGCTGATAAAACGTACCAAACCACATGGCTGACACAGACAAGAATTATGGGTTGATGTAAGTTATAAGAGTTAATCAGAAGCCTGAGCTAATAGGCCAACCAGTTATAATTAAAAGAAGCCTCTGTGTGTTTCTTTGGGACTGAATGGCTGTGGGACCGGGCAGTACAGAAACCTCTGTCATCAAAGTCAGACATTAAAGAGTTTTGGAAAAAAAGTAAAACTTTAACAGGTTTTTGAAAACAAATTTTTTACATGCAAATGTGTTATTTATGATAATGTATTTGCTAGTGTTTTGGGTTAATTACTAAATGTTTTAAATTGGATGTTTCTACTCCTAAGTTGGTGAATATGGATTTGCAAACTCACTGTATAACAATAGCAAAGATGTTATTCTTAGCATACTTCTAGTGTGGTTTCCTTTCATTTTGGACAGTCTCACTACATAGACCAAGGTAGTCTTAAACTCTAGTCATCCTGCCTCAGCCTCCCAAGTACTGGCATGCTTGCCAAAAGCTTTTGTTTGTTTGTTTGTTTGCTTGCTTGCTTGTTGTTTTTTAAGACAGATTGCACTGGATAGTCCAGTGGTCCAAGTTGACCTGGAGTTCCTTATGTAGCCTAGGCTGCCTTGGAAACTCTTGATGATCCTGTTGCCTCAGCCTCTGTGGAGTACATGTTGATCCTACCATAAGAAGTCTGCTTTTTCTTTGGTGTCTGGGAGTTATGCTTCTTCCTGGTACCACAGGAAAAGTTAGGCTAATCACATGGAAACAATGTATCAATTGGGATGGGGCTGGGCAATGTGAATCTGGGGTCACGTGGAATCAGTAGACACACAGACTTTGCAGCTGGGTAATCCATCAACCATCTTGTGAACAGATATGAGCCCAGTAAACACCAAGCAGGAAGGCTCAGACAAGCGCTCCTGGGTCTGTAGATGACAAACCCCACTCCCTTTTCCTGTTACAACCCATAACTGAGTGATCTGTGCTTTCTGCAGTTATGATGGCTGAGCGTAGTCCCCAAAGTACTAGTTGGTCTCAGAAATAGAACAATGGTGGGGACTGTGCCCCAAACTCTTTCATGTGACTCAATTACAAGCTTATTATTATTATTATTATTGTTATTATTATTGTTGTTATTGTTATTGTTGTTATTGTTATTGTTATTGTTTGTTATTGTTATTGTTATTATTATTAATGCATCAGGTTTCTGAAGACTCTGAAGTTTCAGAATAACTTGTGTATTACCTGCATAGAAAACCAAAGAGTCTGCTGCGAATGACCAGAGTCCCTAAGCTCGGCGAGGTGCCTAGATGAAGGACAAGAGCTCAAAGCCCAGTCGCTCACCACTGAATGCTCAATTCAATAACGAACTAGTGTCTTAGTAACAAGACAGTGGAAACAGCCGAGTACCTAGGAAGCAGTCACAGACGGTATAAACCAGACCTGAATGAGAAGAAGAAAAAAAAGGTGTACAACCCAGTAAGATCTGTTGATACATCAATATAATGTCGATCTCACTGAAAAGATGGAAACCCTGGCTCTTACAAAGAGCCGTGCTGCCAGCTGTCTCTGTTCTCTTACTTGGAAGCTTTTGTGGAGTCTTTGGGTATTATAAAAGCTACTCCTTAGAGAGGAGGCCTTTAGGTCAGAACAAAACTGGACACAAAGAGCATAGTGTCCTCAGCAGTAGATGCTCACTTTCCATCTCTGGGAGGCAACCAAGAGGCAGTCTCTTCCTTCACTCCCTGAAGCTGGACCCACTCATGAGATTTGCTTTGACCAATGAGACCTTGGCAAGTGGATTTTCTCATTTGGGTTCCCCTGTCTTGGCCCTCTGATGAGTGTCCCTGCCATAAGAGCCAGCCTCCCAAATATCACAGACAGAGGGTCTGGAGGTCTCAGGCATCAAACAGATGAGCCAGTCCGCCTGGCTCCAACCTTCATCTCCATCACCTGTTTGCTGTTGATAGCCAAGTGAGCCAGAGAAGTCAAGCAGAAAGCTCAGTCCCAAATGCTGATTCACAGCTTCATGATCAGATAAACGATTACAAACTTCCGCTGTGAAGTTTGGGGTAGACTGCTGTTCAGCAGAGACCAAGTAATAAGGTCACAATCCTCAACAGTTTTCAGAATGGATCCTGGTTGGCAAGTGTTGGACTCCTACAAAGTGCCAGTGAGTCCTTTGAACTTTACCCGCTATGTCGAAAACTCTTAGAGTCTTCTTGCCTTTTACATCTTGAGAATTAGCATGAGATTACTGTGTTGATCTTTTGACACAAATGGACATAGGTTTAAACCTGCCGACTTATTCACGGGACAGTCATAGTTGAGCTTTATTTATTTAATTTGTTTATTTATTGTATCTGCTTGAGAGTGCAGTATAAATGTGTGAGTGAGGTCCTATGCCGCCATGATTCATGTGTGGGGATCAGAGGATAGCTCTGTGGGATTGCTTCTCTCTTTCTACCTCTGTTGGGATCCAGGGGTCCAACTTAAGTTGCCAGGCTTGCACAGCAAGGACATCTACCTACTGAGCTGTCTCGCTGACCCCATAGCCAAGATTTTGAGTAGTTCATTCATTCATAAAGAATAGCTGCTCATACTGACACAATGCGTAAGTCATGGGGTGCGTTTATGTAGTCAGTGCATGTGCACAATATGTAATCATTGTCAATCATCATTAGCTGCTATATTTTTATGAAATTCTATAATCTTGGTCTTTTGTATTTTCCCAGAGTTGGTTGTAATTATAATTCTTGTATATATTATTATTATTGTTGTTTAAATATTATGGATTTTTTTCTTCTCTCTTTCTTTTTTTTGTTTTTGGTTTCTCTGCTGCAAATAAAGGCATGAATCACCATCACCTGGCTAATGAAGTCTTTTCATATATATATCCAATGGCTCCATTCTCGGAAGCTGTTTAGTACCCAAGTGTCTGTATCTAGAAATTTTCTTTTCTTTTTTGTCTTCCTGCTGCTCCTTAGACCTTTTGGACCTTTCTCCTGACTGGGTGGCTCTGGGCTCCCATCATGGTTCATCTCCACTGTCGGTTTGATTGGCTTTAGAACTGCCTAGGAGGCACACGTCTGGGCGTGTCTATGACGATGTTTCCAGAGAGGCTACCTGAGGAGGGAAACGTACTCTGAAGGACAGTGGTCCATCTCATCGGCTAGAGACCCAGACTGGATCAAAAGCACTAGCATGCATCCCTCCCTGCTCAAGGACAGATGCAAAGTGATCAAGGACTTCAGGTGCCACTGCCACGCCTTCATGCCAAGAACACTCTCCAGGTCATCAGTCTACACTGACCTGTGTCCCCCTCCCCTCCCTGTCTAGTTTCCGTCATGAACACTATTCACATCTGACTCCAGCCTCACGCTGCAGATTCTTGCACATTACCACAGAACACCCCAAAACATCTCAAATACCACTCATTCTTCAAACCTCCTCTCTTAGACTAAAGGTGATTCTATCCAAATCTCTCCTAGAAGCCCAGGGCACTGGTCTCTGTCTCCCTTTACACCCACATCGAACCATAACGTCTTGAGTCTGCCTTTATCCTTCCCTGATGCTTATCCGCTGGGCCCTGCTCTGATCTTTGGCCCCTTTAAAAAATGTTTTTATATTCTGTTAGAAAAGCTGCCCTCCTGTTCCCACACAGACTCAGTCAGAAACCCTCTGTGCTGGACATTGTGCGAAGTGAAATTCGTGTCAGGAATGACCTTCAGGGCTTCTGTTCTGATGCTAGGCTAGCCCGTCTTTTAAGTTTTCTTTCTGCTACTTTCCACACCATACACTGGTGACAAGAGCTCACACATTCGTGCACATGCACAGTGCATAGATCCCCCCTGGGCTTTGCCTCTGTGTCAGTTTCTTCCAGATCTTCTTAAACCCATCAAGGAGCTAAGCCATCCTCTTTCGCTGTGTGATAAAACTATCTGTCCCCCTATGAACTAAGAATAATCCCATGTGTTTCATTTCCCTCCGTGATGTCTGTGAAAAATTTTCTCTACCTGTTCAGTATTGCAAACCGGGCTGGCCTTGAACTCATAGAGGTCTACCTCTTTACCTCCTAAGTGCTGGGACTAAAGGTGTGAGCCACCACACCCAGCCAACGAAGTCACTTTTAAGCTTCTTACGAAAAATCCTCCAAATAGGTGGAACTATTTGATGAGCAAGAAGTGACAGGCGAAAACTGAAGATTGAGGGATGCTGTCATCGTAAGAGAACTGTGTCTGAGAAAGGCTCATATCTCATAGACATGGACAAGGTTCTTACTTGGGACAGATCAGGGATAAAACACACACTAAGCTTCTTGTGGAAGGAAGGCTGCTCTCTCCAGGGCTCAGGAACCGGTATCCAAGATCTTAGACACTGTAGGTACCTTAATAAGACAGCTATTGATAAAAAAAAAAAAAGATTGCAAGGGGTCCACAAAGGAGGGTCTGGAGGCAGACACTACTATTTTATCTTGGGCCACAGATGAAGATGTCTTAGATCTAATTGTGCATATTTACCTGCTGACAGACTTCAGATTGCTTCAGTTCGCTTAAAGAGACCTTGTCCAAACTATGCACAATATACAAAATACGGAGCCTTTGAACCACTTTAAAAACAGCTCAAAAACAATCTGCCAAGTATTTTTTTTGAAAATGCCATGTCAAAAAAAAGGAAGTAGATGCCTACTCTGTGGGGAACTCAGGCCCCTGAAATAAAGAGTAGAAACCCTTGTATATTCTCAACAGCCCTCTGGCTTCCTCGAGTGCATTTTACGCAGGGTTTGGAGGTAGCTCTCCAAAATATGAGCTGAGAGCTTCCTAGGAAAGCAAATCTTTCCCACATCCTTCCCTGCAGTTCCTCTTTAAGAGGTGTCAGCGTGGCTGAAAGAATGAAGTGGCTGCACATTGTCTGGCCCTGCCATTATGTGTTCAACATTTCCATAACAAAGGTGCCACTCGACTTCTCCCCGATTAATGCAGCTCGAGGGCTCTTGTCGCCTTTAATAAAACATTGTTGAAATCATTTATTTAGAGCCCCTGGTTACTAGTGGGAGAATGACCATCTTTGTGCCAAAATATAGTGTATACAGTCCACTATTTTGTAGTAGATCATTGTGTTATTTACGAAATCGATTAAACGGATGCCTTGGGGGGTATTGATGCTAACAGCATATTACTTATGTCATCAGGATAGTCAAGGGTGAACTTTGTCAACTCTCTTCCAGAAGCAATCTCTCAAACAGAATACAGTGATGTCCAACTTACCTGGCACACAGTGAGCCCCACTGGAAACGCAACCCAGGCCACACTGCTTGCATGAACTAACGCTCTCCCACCGTCCTCCCTGGAGTACTGGGGAAAGCTGGGTCAGCTGACAGCATTCCCCACGTTTCTTGGTGTGAGGGTCAGAAAACAATGATGGCATGCTTTTCCTTTTTGAGCTTTGGAGAAGCTACATGAACGATATATGTTGGAGCTTTCACGGTGTGTCTTAGCGCTCATACAGCGAGTCCAAGCCGGGATGCTGAGAATTTGTTCTATGTTTCTGGAAGTTCTCATGGCATTCTAGGGTCCCCTGATTTAGGATCCTGGGCAACACGGTTGGGACGAGGTAAATGCATGAGCTTGAAGGCAAATAAAGGACATGACCTCCCAAGTCCATGTTCTGCTGTTTCACTGCCATACTCTCCAGGGTAGGCAGGGATGCTATCCTGTCCTCATGCGGGCTCCACTAGAGACCTATGGTCCCCTTGGGACACCTTAGAGCCCAGTCGCCCCTTCACTATGTGGCCCTTGGGACCAGGCGCTGCTTTTATCCTCATGGATGACTGCAGGAGTTCTACTGAAGTCTAGAGGTGTCCTCTGAGTAGACAAGTTCCCTTCCCTAGGGTCATTTTCCCACTTTCCGTATGGGGCTTTCACGTGTTCATCACTATACATGCTTAAAAACCAATAGAGACCTTATGCTATGCCCATTGTGATCATACACAAAAGCCTTGCTGTGTGCTCGGGTGAGCGGTGAAGCCGAGCCTCTTCTGGGTACTGTATGGCCACTTCAGCTCAATGAACTGCCCCCCTTGTGCGTAACCATTGTCCTACACTCCCTCAAACATTTGTCACTGACAAAGGAACCGGCGCAGAGAATCGCAGCCTACTCACTGAGGAGATGGAAACAGCCTGGAGATAGATCAGACATGAAATCTAAACCCTGCCACTCATGGGGTGGGGGTGGGGGGAACTTCCTGGAAATTCTCCAGAAAAGCCAAAAAAAACCCCAAAAAAAACCCCTACCTCTTCCTCTCATTAATGGCACTTCCAGGCGTCTCCAGGAGACATCTGAGCTTGCCGAATGTCCAGAATTCCAAAGGCCTCCCTAGAGACGCCGAGATATTGCAGATGTGAACATCTGTAAAAATCTTTTGTGTCTAGAAGCAGATGACTGGCTGGTGGAAGACAGCACACTCTTGAAGCCCCCTTGCACTCCCTCTCATGGCTGCTCTACAATGCAGGAGACCTGTCCGGAGGCTTGGGGACTCCAGGCTACGGCTCCTTGTTTCAATAAGTGGGCCATGGATCAATGTTCACTTTCTTCAAGGGAGAAAGCATAAAGCCACATCCCCTCTTGCCCAGACTAAGCTGTGATGATTTATTCTAGGCAGATGCCTCTGACAGGACCCTGTAAAATCAAGTTGTGAGTTTATTGTAGCCGTTAATTGTCAGGCTTTTCTGGCGCTGTCTAACTTACTGGGGGGGGGGGAACNGGCCTTTTACCGTGACAAAGACTTAACTTTTAGTCAAGAATGTGTTAAAATAACTAGGAATGGAGAGGGTTTAAATATATTTAAGCAAAAATGCAGGAGTAGCGCTAACCTGTAGTCCTTTTGTAAAAAAAAAATGGAAAATAAAATCTGATTTCTCTTTCAGCTGCTGGGAATATTCTTTGTTAGCCCCCCCGTCATAAAACGCTGCTCTCAGCTTTGTTTTAACAGGTTTACTGAACCATTCAGATGACTTCAGTCTAATCACACACCGCTCTCCTAGACTCCAGGCTGATATCTGGGACTTTCTGGTACCACACATGGGGGAATCTTGCTTTGGGGAACATGAAGAGAAATTTGGACTCCCCCACTAATAGCTAGGAAAAGAGAGAGAGAGAAAACATAAGCCTCAAAAGTAGAGGTGGGAATGCATGAGAAAGCACACAATTTGGTTAATTACTTACGCAGCAGAGAAATCTAGTTGCTTTCTCAGCCCATGCTAGTATCGCATAAAGAGACATCAGATCTTGCTAATCTGTCGACCCCTCAGACAAAGTTTATTTGTGGTGACTTTTAAACTCCTGACTTGCCTTCCAATCACCGAGTTTAAAATGAAAAGCTTTAAATAAACACCAGGAATAGAAGATAAATAAACTTTTTCCCCCTCGCAAGTGCCTAGCTTGCCGAGGTTCAGGCTCAAATCCCCAGAGGACAGACTGCTCTCTTTTGTGTTAATGTTTAAAAGATTTTCCAACGCTGGAGTTTATTCCTACTGCAAACATCTCTGTTTACAAGGTCAAGTGTATCAGCACTCGACACAGCTTAAGAGCGTAATTATTTATGTAAGGGCGTTTGAGTGTGCATCAGGAGCTTGGCGGAAGCCCAACCTTCAGCCCACTGCTCAACAGCTCCTCAGGACAATATTACCAGTCCTGGTGATTAGTCCCCTCCATGGTGTGTTTACTTTTGCACGCCTCAATGTTTTGTAACAAAATTTTGTATTTTTTTCCACCAAAAGTGTGAAAATGGCTTTGAAGTATTGAGTCTCATAGGCTTCCTAGACCTATTGGTAACAGATGTTATTGGCATGTTTGATTGAATGAGAAGGCAGAGAGGACACTCCTGGGGGTCAGGAGCAAAAGGGAGGGGGTGGGCAGGGTGGGTCTCTGAGTTGAGGCGGAGGTTAGCTTCACACAAGAGACAATATTTTGTGAAGTCTCTTCACAAAGGCCAACAGCACCAGCAGAGGCCAGTTACAAATTGTTTTAGTTGCCTCATTTACAAACATCTAATTGTTCATTAAATTGAAGGCAGCATTAGCTCCCATTCTGGTTTGTACTGCATTTTAATTTCGCTTGAAGTTTGGTGGACTCCCCGCGCCCCCTCCACTCCTCTCCCACCCAGCACTGGGTTAACCACCGTGTAACTGTGGAAGGCAACTACACCAAAGCCACTGTTTAAACTCTTTACTGATGTGTGTATTTTTAATAAAACAACCAAAAAAAATACACAGTCATAGTTATTGAAAACACAGGACTTTAAAAATGGTGTCTATAAAAATACAATGTTTAAGGCAGTTTGGAAATGCATTTATACATTTCTACAATGTCCATAAATTCTCTTGAAAATAACGACGTTACTTCAAATCTGTAAAATACACTGTACATTCTTAAGACTGTTCTACCCAGAGCACACTTCAAAACGGGCTTGCATGAGTGGGTTCCTGGTGACCAATGTGTTCTATACATTTCTTGGATGGGGGTGTGTGTGATGTAACATTGATGCAGATTTAAAACTTTTAATTTCTTTTTAAAAATAAATTATTTCTGACGCATACAATTTATAAAAATTCTATATACAAAGTACAGCAACTGGTAAGAAACCCCAGTTTTAATACAGTTTATATACGACGTACCAGGGTGGAAAACCCCGATAGGGGCAGAGGCACTATTCAATCTCTGCATACTCAAACTTAGAATTTCTTGGTGTGAAAAAAATACCAAACTCAAAAAAAACCCCCAAAAAACAAAAAAACGACAACAAAACAAACACCACACAGAGGTTTTCCTAGATGGCAGTACAGAGCTTTAAGACAAAAAGTTGCATTGTTCAACACCATGGTAACTTTCTAGGCCAGGTTTTTGGACCCTTAATATTAAGACACGTGGTGCTCAGAGATCAGAACTGTGGCAGTGAAACTGAAGGTGGGGGTTAAAGGTTATAATGCAGACATGATTTCGGGGACCCAGACAAGGCAATCGCCAGCTCCACTGGCCTTACTGGCTGCTATACAGAGTACAGGAATGAACCGGCAAGGGACCGCTTCCATTTACTTACGATTGCTGTTTCTCAGTGGCCACAAACAATTAATGTCGTTAACAGTACCATACATCCCTTCACAGGAAAACGGTTTAAAAACAAAACAAACCTAATTCCCTCCACATCCCCTCCCCCAGTCCCTTGGAGTTGTGAAGACCTCCACCGTTCAGCAGAGCCCAGGCCTCCCTTGCTTTTTGCAGAGTGTCTTGAGCTCTGCAGATTTGAGCCGGTAGGATAGATCAGTCGGTTATTTGCAGCTTCGAAACCGCACAGTGGAGGGCCGGGCATAGTGGCTGGGGTAAGTGCTGGGCCCTGTCCACACAGGGAGAGCGCGGGTCAGTGTTCCAGACCATCCCCCGACCCCCAAGCCACAGGTGCCCAGCTCGGGAACCAGCCGGATCGAGTGCACCAGCCTGCAGCAGCCTGCAGCAGGGGCTACAAGTGTGATCCGAACAGCAGCAGCAGCAACAGTAAGCA
>LOJH01016402.1:4271-22849 GCA_001685095.1 Ellobius talpinus
GCATACAGACAGACAGAATATTGTATACATAATAAATAAATAAATATTAAAAAAGAACTAATTAGGAGCAAGTCTAAACTATAGACCAAGCTTTCATAATTAAAAATAAGTCATAAGTCTCCATGTCATTCTTCTGTGAGCTGGCAACCCAAAATAAAATCTGTCTACATATGGCATCCAATGTGAAGGCTTGATTATCCAAATATTGGCACTGAAAGCTAAGAAAAGTTCCGGACAAGGAGCCAGATGTCACTTCCTAGTCCTGCAGTCTCTCAGGCAGGCCAGTGCTTGGCATATAGAGGTGTGACTACCAACCACTATCTGTGTGCTGGAGCCAGCTATAAGCACCATGCACTAAGCTGAATCCTGTGTGGCTGACATGGTAGTTTAAAATTTCTCTCATGTTGTCAGAGAATACTGAAGTACTTAATAAAGCCAGATCCAGACAGAGAAAGCCTCTAAAAAGGTATAGTATGTTTAAAAATATGCTTAAATGCTAAAGAAAGAAAAGAAATTGGGCATAGACAGTCATAGAAAAAATAATTTTAAAATAATAAAGTCTTTTAAGAAAGACTAAAGGAATATAAAAAGAATAAGCCAGGTAAAGATGGAAATACACAGGGTATCTGGATCCTTTATGGTTCTTTGTTGACTCTGAATTTTTTAAAAGCTAATGTACCAGAAACAATAGCTGCTGAGAAACATTGGATTGTGGAAACTGCTTAAAATTATATATTTTAAGAATGTTTTAAGTTCAAAATGGAAGTCAGAAAATATGCAACATAGAAACAAAAAGTTATGGTTCTCTTCAAAATTAATGATAATCAAATTTGATCAGGGGAGATCTCCTGAAAAATCTTGGCTACAGACATGAAAAAAGAAACCAAAAAAGACTATGTGGCAGGTAACATATATGCTGATCCTCTGGTATGGGAGAAGTTTTGGGACTGAATGAGACATGATAAATCTTATTGACTACAGAGGCCTCATGACTTATTATTATATGTCATCCTTTCATATGGCATGGACAGAGGTTTGGTTATTTAGTCCAAACAAACTTATAAAGTTAAGAGATACCTTTTACCTGCTCCAACAGAAAACAGAAAATCATCTTTAATTTACTTGTACACACTATACATTCCATACTTATGTTACTTCAGATATAAATGTTACCTTTAGAAGTTTATGTGTTTTCAGAAAAAAAGGGGGGAGAACAGACACCAATAAAGACAAGTAGCCCAGGTGATCCAGCCTCTCAGAATGCCTCTTCTTGCAGTTTCTTCAAAATCTGCATTCAGAACAACTTTAAAGCTGCTAGCTGAGATGATCCAGCCTCACAAACTCTCCAGCCAAGACACAGATGGGCTCTTCACTTTCCCATCACACAGAGACTAAACAAAAAATAATATAACTAGCTCTTCTAGGACTTGAAGATTATCCCAAATTTCTGAAGGCCCACTAAAGATGCTATTGTCTCCAGACAGCAGGAAGTAATTTTAAAAATACAACATTCTCATTCTTAAGAAGTGGGGTAGTAGTTTTTGGTTGTTTGGTGGGTTATGGATGTTTGTCATCATTTATGGAGATCGGTTGCAAATTATTACTGGTAATGGTAAGGGAGAAAATTGAGTAAGGGATGTTAGATTTAGGATATTTTTCTGAAAAGAGAAAAGGGGGATATGGGAATGCTAGGATAAAAAGGTAGATTATTGAATCTACTTTTAGACTAAAAAACAACTACTATTCTCAAATATTTTACATTGATATGAATTTTTGTATATTACTAAAAATTTAAGATATTTTTATTAAAAATACTGTATATTTCTACTATTATCTAATATATTTTGTATAATACAAATTTAAGATTATTTTTGTTTTATATATATATTTCATGTTTCATGTTTCATTTTTGTTTAAGGTATTGTACCTATGCAGCTCATTTAACAATGTAATACAAATTTCTAGTTTTTGGAAGTTACTATTATAAGTTATTTAGGATAATTAAGAAATATGGATTAGTGGTTAGTCATCTAACAATCAATTTTGTGGCCATGTTAGGTATGTTTTCAAGGTTAAACAGAGACTGTTTTGGATAGATGGTCTTCAAACACTTCAGAAACCTACAGAATTTGGCATTTAACATGGTTTAATAATGTAAGGTTTTTCATGACAGCAAAACACATCTGCTCTTGGTAGCACTAATTTACTTCAAAAATTGATAGTGGGCATAAAAGAATCTCCATATGGAGTTTGCTTTTATTGTGGCAAAGTTAGCCACTGGGCAAGAAACTGTTCTTGCCTTAACTGTTGACAGTATGCTTTACAAATTGGACAAGGAGGTCACAAAAGAAGGTAACTGGCAAACTTTACCCAGACAAGGTAAAACAGTTCTTCAAAAATTTACTAATTCACAAAAAATGTCTGTCAGATATTCTAGGCCTATAGGCCAAAGATTGTTGCCCCGATGTTGCAGAGGAACCTTGGGTGACTATCCAGATAGGTAGCCATTTCTGTCATTTTTATAGTTTTTGAAGTTGCTTGCCCTGCACTTCTGTTTACTCAGGAAATATTATATCCTTCTCAGGTCTTTGATGGAGTTGAAGATCAGATAGTTATAGCTACAGTTTCCCTTGTTATCAAATTCAGAAAAGAAATTCGCAAAACAGATGTAAAGTGCACAAGGTTGAGAGACATAAAAGTTTAAGTTGTTTTTCTAAAAAGATGCTTTTAGGTATAAAAAGATGGTAATACAAGTTATAATAAAAAGTGGTTTAGTTAGAAAATTTTGGACCCACTGAAAGAGGATAGATAATCCAGTATTTTCTCTGAATTTGCCAAATAAAAATGGACTGGATGTTGTAAATGTAATTCTTACCTGATAATTGCTTTTATTGTATATAATTTTATTATGTTAGAGTTAAAACTTGTCCTTTTTTACTTAGACAAAAAGGGGAAAATGTTGTGGGATATTTGTAGACTGTGTGAAGGTGTTTTGCTGTGATTGGTGTAATAAAAACCTGGATGGCCAATAGCTAGGCAGGAAATATAAGTGGTATTTCCAGGGAGAGAAAAGAAAAGGAGGAGGAATCTTGGTACACAGGAGATGCCAGGAGAAATGGAGAGGAAACAGGAAGTACAAGATGAAAGACAGGTAACACCATGTCAGAGAACATAGATTAATGTAAATGGGTTAATTTAAGTATGACCTAGTTAAGAATGAGCCCAAGCTATAAGCTGAGCTTTCATAATTAATAATAAGTCTCTGTCATTTTTCTGTGAGTTGACAGAACAAAGAAAAATCCATTTATATAGGGTATGGGAGGAGTGATGTGGCAGAAGGTTCTGTGGTTGAGGATCAGTGGTTACAGTAGAAAGTACTTAAGAATTTCCTGGGCAGCCGGAATTTGGTGATATGTATTGATTGGTAGGTGGGCCTTAGATTGTTGGCAGAGACTGGGGCCTTTTCAGTGTGGGGAAATTTTAGACTTAAACAATTATTCAAACATTGAGGATCCCAGATGTTGGGCTGCAGTTGTGGAAAACTCATGGCTCTTGTTTGAGAACTGTGTCTCAGTCACTGGTCTGTAAGGAGGCAGAGTGTCCATGGAGAATTGCTCTGTAGAGAAGTAGGCTGACATCTTTCTCAGTTAGAGTCTGAAATTTAGAACTTGTATAAAAAATAGGAATCTAAGTAGATGCAAATCTCTTTCTAGAAAGCTGATGGAGGCAGAGAAGGCAATCTGATGTTCCATTGCCAGTACCCAGGGGACAGATTCTTCCAGGCAGCCTGAGTAGAGATGGAAATCAGATTTACCTCAGTGATCAAAGAAGTAGAGCTGTGGAAACGTAAAAACATTTTTTTGTTAATGAGCTTTCAGCTTTGCTCCTGATGCTGGCATAAGAAGAAGTGAAGAACTTCAGAAGAAGGAGTTTTGCACTTCCAAATCATTGTTCAGCATCTTTGGAGATTCTTTGTCTCATAATGCTATGTTGGGGCTCTTACTTTTTGTTTTTTAATTAGTTTTATTTTATTTTTTAAAATTTTATTTATATATATTTTCTTCTCTCTTTTTACCCTACAGGTCCTTTGCATATATATAAAGGCTTCCAGTTTAGTTTTTTATGGAATTCCTGACTATATAAATGAGTTGGTCTTTGTTTCATGTGCTTTCTCTTGTGCCCTTTTCCTTCTGTTTCTTTCTTTTGTCCAAGTCCAATGTGTTCTTTTTATGTTTTACTTTATCATTATCCTATAGAAGCCTGTTTATTTCCCAATGGGAGACAGAAAGGGGGTGGATCTGGACAGGAGGAGAGGTGGAGAGGAACAAGAAGGAGTAGAGAGAGGGGAAACTCTGATTAAGGTGGATGAGTGGATGAGGAAAAAAAACTATTTTCATTAAAAGGAAAAACCTTTTTGCAGGATGCTCATTGAATGGCTCTAAAGTATGGTGAAAGGCATAGGGGGTTGTAAAATCTGTTTTCTCAGACATAAGTTGTAACTTTTATATTTTCATGTATGACTGATATTCTCATTTATAAAGCTAATTTGCAGGAATTTGCCCAACGAAAAAGGAAGCCATGAAGTATATAAGAACTTACTATCACATTTACTCAACAGGGATACAGCAGGGAAGGAGGGAACATAAACATTTCTCATTAGACTACAGTTTACAAAACAACCAAATTGCGAGTGGCAACATGAGCCTGCCTGCCTGCCACTTTAGAAATGCTCAGGGAGTGCATTACAGCGAGTCCTTTAAGTGACTGCTCAAAAACCATAGCAGCTGTGCCCAGTCTACCAATCTGTGCAATGTCCTTTGCAGCCAGCTACTATGGTGACCAACAGGCAGGCTTCCTAACACCCAGACATTACTGCCATCTGGAGCAGGAAGTGGCATCTAGCAGACAATCCCAATAACAGTAGCCATGTTCAAGTTAATAGGGTGTTAGTAATCTATTTTTACCTCACAGTGGAAGAATGAGGTGTGGCTTACTTGTGTTTGTGTGGTTGGTTTGGTTCTTCACCATTTTAAGGGAGTCACAGTCAAGCCAGCACTCTCTGCTTCTCAAACAGGGAAGGGCTATAGTATTAATTCTCCTTGTTTGGTTACAAAGACATTTCATAAGTTAATGAATATAGTGATACAGTCCCCATAAGAAAATCAAAATGTGCACAAAATAAAAATTGTGTATCATTCTTTCATTGAAGGAACATCATGATTTCTAAGCACAGAGTTCAGAACCCTCAGTTGGTACCTCAGTTTTGAAAGAAAATCAGTGGCAATTCTTAGGAAATGAAGATAGCTTCATTATTCAGCAGTAGGAGTAGGGGTGCCTGCTCTAGGGACCCTTTTCCTCCTACCGGTAGCAACAGGAATGGTCCTGGGCTGCCTAATTCTTTGAGCTGCTTTAGTTTTTTGTCTTGGTACTGGTTAACACTGAGAAATATGCTTTGCTTGACAAATTAAAAGCAATTAAATCAATTCCATTCATGGAGTAAGAAAACTATAACTCATGGGCGGGGAGCACAAACCAGAAACTGCATAAGTTTCCACGCAGTAAGGAATCGTGCCAGGGAAAGGGGCAGTCGTGTGTGCGCTCAGGAAATTTCCAAGTTGTCACACGCAGTGAATTCTGATGTGGCAGGGATTCTACAAAAAACCGCTTTGGTAAAAGCAAGCCAAGTGGGCAGGGTTGGACCGTGGTCTGGCTAAGCCATTAGGCCGTCCACTCAGTAGGCGTGGAGTCTGAATCCACGTGGGTGCCAAATAAAGAAGGATGCTTAAAAGAAATCTCATACTAGCTCAGAACTGAGAAATAGATAGTATTTATTTAGGGGTAGAGAGGCCAGAAAAGAGGCTGGACACATTCTCTACACTGGCATATATACTATAAGAGGCCAGTAACCATAGGCTGTAAGACTTCCTACAGCAGGGTTGCCTTGCCAAGCCTTAATATGAGGGTTTGTACCTAGTCTTAGTGCATCTTGTTGTGCTGTGCTCAGTTGACATCATTGGGAGGCCTGAAGGGGTCTGAGGGGGTGGGACCGGGAGAAGTGAAGGAAGGTCGTGGGATGTATTATATGAGATAAGAATAAAGAAAAAGGATAGCTCCATTAGCATTACAGGACTTAAACCTAGCCCATCGAGGGCTCAGGCCTATAATCTCAGTTTCCCGAGAGGCTAAGGTAGGAGGATCCTGAATTCAAGACTTCTTTGGGCAACTTAACAAAACCCTGTCTCATAAAAGAGGGAGGGGCTTGGACTACAGCTTGGTAGCAGGTGTGAAGCCTTCAGTTCAATCACCAGCACCTCAAAATAAGGTAACTAATTAAAGCAACAGTCAGCTCACCACCCACTCTCAATGGATTTGTTCTTACAAGGATAGTTGAGTCTCTGAAGAAGAGGTAGAATGTGCCCTCTAATCAGAAGGCATCCATGGACTGTGCTGTTCGTGGAAGAGACCAAAATACAGGGGAGCCCTAATTTGAGCATAATTGGCATTTCTTCTTAATTTAGAGTTTTATTTTCTAGTGGTTCTTGATTCCTTCTTATATATTTCTACATAAAGACTGGGGTGTCTGAGAACAAGGCAAGGGACATCCTTTATCAGAGGGTGTGGCATTTACAGAAGGCCTTGTCAGCAAGTTTTGCTGAGTTTCAGCCACACACAGGGAATCTAAGTGTCTCTTGTCTTCTCTGGGGACTCCAGTCTCCTGTCTTGCAGAGCCTTAGGACATCTTAGGACATCTTAGATGTCCTGCTGATAATAAAACCAGAAACATTCCTTGTCCCAGGAGATAAATACGGAGATAGTTATCTCCTTTTAAACAGTGGCTGGTCCAATTCCTCTGGTTTGCACTACTGGTGTGAATTTGTTCTCATATAGCTCTCAGTTCATTACTATTTCATAGCCTAGAAATAGATATGCTAGGGATATATGGATTTGTCTGTGAAGAAAGAGCACTGGTAACAGGAAGAGCTTTCAAACCTGAATGATAGATGATTTATTGGGGTGTGAATCCGAGCAGTGTGCCTTGGACCCTGACAAAGGAAAATGTAATTAATTCTATAAAACAGGTGAACTAACCCAGGCTTAGCCAGGCCTAACTCTAAGCTAGAGTTTCTGCTTGAGGGAGCAACCTAGGAAAAGAGATCTGAGTAGAGATGGGGTACAATGTGGACATGCTGTGGAGGAAAAGATTTCTGCACTCCGATTAAGCCTCTCCACCAACACGGCAATAAAAACCAGATCAAATAAAACTGAATTAGAAAAGCCCAGGTTTAATGGGTAAAATGCTGCTGGATGGTCTTCTATCCCTCCCATCCCTGAGGATGGGAGACAAGAGAGGAGACAGGAAGAGAGACTGAAAAACCACGTGTCTGTTTTCTGGGGGGCAGTTTAAATACCCTGTGGGAGTGGTCTAGAGCATCTCTGGGGGATGGGTTATCATTTGATGAACTTTCTGAGATGCAGCAGGATTTGAAGAGAAATGGGGAGAAGCCTTGAGGTGAAACTTCCATTAGAACATAGAGTATGCGTGGTATACCAGAAGTCAGCAGGTCAGTGGCTGGGTTGGCTGCCTGTGATCTGTCAGGAGATGAGTCTTAGGAATGAAGAAAGTCCAGTGTAATTTCTATCATGATGGATACATTTGAGAAGTCTCAGATGGACAGATTGGAGCCCAGGAATCAGGGCTGGCTGTTGACAGAACTCCAGTCTTCCTGGATTAGGGTGGCACTGGTTCACACCTGTAGAAAACAGGGAAATTAGGTCCAAGGCCTCTCTGTGTTTGTCTCTCTATCTCCTTCCTTCTTCAGAAATGCATTAGGCACTTTTGCCCCCAGTCGGCTGTTTCTCCACCATGGCCCCTGCTATTACCATTTGATCTTGCTTCCTTGGGTGAAGCTATAAGAGTAGCGTTCTATCTCGCTCCTGAACCCGCCCCAATACAGGAAGTCAGAGGCTGTGTGCGCTTCGTAGATAAGTTCTCCTTTTCACAATTTCTCTGCATCACATCTTCATGGTCTAAAAATAATCACTTGTGGTTAGTCCTTTGTTTTATGTGTGCCTTTTAGAAGATAGATACCTTATGAGTGTGAAATCCATTTGAGTTCTGTACAACTTTCCCAGAATGAAGAAAGGTTTCAAAACAAAAAATTCTAATTATTAGGAAAGGTAGAATGGTATGACATAAGAAGTGTTTGTACTTAAGATTACATGTGTATTGAAGAGGTTTACTCTCTCATCTTGCTAAAGGATGTATAAGGAAGCTAATTAGCTGTAATTTTAAATATTTTGTCTGACTGAGCTTTTCTCCCATTGGTATGACTACTTCACAGAAACATTATTTTTAAGTTTTAAACAGACAGACAAAATTGCTCAAAATAAAGATATTCTAACTCAATTTATGCTCTTTCCAGGTATAAGGCATTCACACAATTCTGCACTGGATTTTTCTGCTGAACACTGAGTCTTTATCCAATTATTAGTCAGTTATTATTATTTATTTTTCATTTCCTTCCACTTTCTAAAATCAGTTATAATTGAGAATACCAGTGGCTTGCATATGTTTTTGTTTGTTTGCTTTGAGATAAGGTCTTATATAGCACAGCCTGATAAGTAGTTGAGACTTTGAACTTCCTTTTCTCCTGTCTCCACATACCAAGGTCTGGGATGACAAATGTTTGTCACCATGCTTAGCTTGCTTTGGGCATATTTCAAAGTTCTTTGTGGAGTATCTCTCCTTAGGAAGCAAGAGCTGAAATGAGTTATGTGCTCTTTTGGACCTGAAATGTGTTATGTGCTCCCGGAAGACTGAGTTGTAGAGTTTCAGGCTAAAATTCTCTCATATGAAATGAACTTGTGACTGACCTTGTCACTAGTTTGATGCTCTCCTCACATCCCGTTGTGCCGGTCCATGTCCATCGCTTGGCTGCTCACTATGGACTCTGACGTTCATAGATATGCTTCCACAGGGACTTGCCATTGACCCCCAGAAGGTGCCTGCCTTTGACCTCAGGAAAGAGCCTCAGCAAAGCTGTGTCCCCAGAAGGGCCAGAAGCTGTGTGATGGATTTCTAAAGGAGGCCTGATTATCACCCTCAGTTTAGTGCAACGGCAGTTTCAGCTCTAGGATTCCCCATGTCTCAGGGCATTTCACTGCCACATCCATAAACAGGTTAAACTATTTTGTATATATTTTCTGGATGTTGACAAGGAACTCAGTCAGATTGACACTGTTGGTGAATTTACAGTGATCTCAGTGATTGGATTTACAGTGATTGGGAAGAAACAATTAAATGTCATGGAAACAATGAAAACAGTTTTGGAGGACTTGGAGACAGATGCACATTTTGAAACAATCAAAGAAAGTTTTATTGGTAGGGTTATACCTAGGTTTAAAATAATATCCATGGGTTGAAAAAGAAACACAGACGTGACAGAGAAGTTGAGCATTAGATGGCACCAGAGTACAGAGAAATTAAATGAAGATTGACAATACTACCAAAAAATCATTGAAAATAATTTTTTTAACAACAACCATTTTTAAAAAGCCACCAAACTATCTTTACTTTCAGCAGTGAAATCACACTGTGGTTGGAGATTTAAGGACTGCAGAAAATTACTATCTAAGCACCTGAAGTAACTAAAGCTCATGATAGTTCCTCATAGAATTCCCCACACAAAGCTCAGGAAAAGGTCCTTAGTTATCAAATATAAGAATTCTGTAAATTAAAGGAGATGTGTTAGTCACAACTCATAAAAGGAAGCATTTAGTTGTGGGCTTGCTTACAGTTTCAGGGGTTAGTACACGTAAGCACTGCAGCCGTCGCTGAGAGTTACATCCTTATCTGTAGGCTGAGGAAGAGAGAACCAGACTGAGCATGTCATGACTTTTGAAAGCTCAAAACCCACCCCTAGTAATAAACTTCCTCTACAAGGCCACACCTCCTAATCCTTCTAATCCTTTTGAACAGTTCCACTCCCAGGTGACCTTATTCATACCACCATGGGAATGGTGTGTTTTCCTTTAGTCAAGGGTCACCAATGGCTGACCGCTCCTTTTAGCAGCACTTTTGTCTGACATCCAACAGTGTTCAGTCATTTATTTGTAGAATAAATGAATAATGGTCAAGACTCAGAGTTGAAGGAAGTTATGCATCTTCCTTCCCATCTACTTTTGCATCTTTTCTGGAAATTTTTCTTACTATATATTTTCCTTAATGGGATATACCTCAGGAAAGTTTCCCCAATGTGATGTGATTTTAGTTTCTTTGAACTGACTACTATTAGCAAGTGCATTTTAATTTTAAAAAAAATAGGATGGGCTTCTGGTATCTACTACAGGCACAAGATCACATACATAACCCAAAACACATGCAGAATTTTTCATTGTTGAGTAACTCTTGTAGAAAATTGAAGTGTTTACATTTCTAATAATTAGAAATACTGAAATAATTATAATAAATATTCCATTATTGCCTCAATAGGTATTAAAACATATATTTGTTCTGCAAATATCAGTTCATAAAGTAGCAAGGAAAATATGAAGAATAAAGTTTTATTTATTGACGAATTTGGTAATTTTTGGATTTTAGTGTTTTTCTGGTTGTTTTAGCATAGAAAAATCTAAAAAGAAATTTGGTTTTGGTCTCATAGAAATTGAATTAATTTCACTTGTTTTTGTCATCTTGTAGAAAATTCTGTTTTCATAGTGATTTTTTTACACATTTTAATAGTCTAGCATAGGTAAAATTTTATAGTCTACATTTTAAATTACATTATATTGTTGGAATATTTTTGTTCTATATGTTAATAGTATACATTTATCCTATAAAATGATGGGCTTCATGGTGACATTTTCATACATATATAGAAAGTTTTTGATAATATTTAATTCTCTACTACCCACACTTATCTCCCCCACCCCTGCTGCTACTCATCCTTTTTTTCTTATCACCCTCTGCTACTTTTGTGTTTCTGCGCATGTGATCAGCTGAGTTTGATGAGGTCTGCTTGAATGAACATGAACAGAAGGCTATTCACTGGAGCTGTACCACTGAAGAAAATGACAGCCTTTTCCCAAGAATCATTAACTGCCAATAGTCTTGTAGGGAATCCTTGGACTTCATGAACTCCTGCCCTGTCAAGACAAAATATTGATGGCCTGATTGCATAGGGGTTCTGTGCATGTAAACACAGATGCAGTGACATTGGCGGCCTGATTGTGTAGGGGTCCTGTGCAGGTAAACACAGATGCAGTGAGTTCGTGAGTACGATGGTCATGTCATGTCTAGAAGACGTATTTTTTGTTTTTTGCAGCCCATCTCCCCATCTTCTAGCTCTTACATTCTTTCTGCTCTCTCTTCTGCCATGTTTCCTGTTCCTTGAAGAGGGTGATGTAAATGTTGTATTTGGGAACTCTCTACTGCCACTATTCTCAGTACTTTGGACAGTTAGGACTATATTGCCTATTGCATAAGAAGTTTCTCTGACAAAGCCTGAGAGCAGCACTAAGCTATTAGTATAAACATAAATATTTAGAAGGCTGTTTGCCACATTATATTGAGCAAAACCATAGCAGTAGATTTCCCATAGGATCTATGATATTCTCAGTCACAGGCTTGTGACCAAGTTGACAGTACCAGACATGATTTTGTTCTTATGGAATAAGCCTCAAATCCAGCCAGAAAGTATTTGGTTACCTCTATAATAATCATTCCACTATTAAACATATCAGCACATGTTGCCAGGGCAGCCATTATTGTAGCCCTTTTGCTTCATGGCTGGGGAAGATTGTTGATGACTTTTATCTTCCTGGAAGCTGGCAGAGTGCCTTCTATCATGATAAAAGCTAGCCAGAAAGGAGAAAACTCCAAGTTAGGTTTCTGTAGTCCTGTGAACAAATATGTTCAGCTATAGGGTTTTGCCATCAAGTTCTGGTAGGCAACCAAGAGCAATTGCAATAACCCTGTATTATTTGGGAGAGGGTGGTTATGAGGCCTTATTATCCAACAATTCCTGCAGAGGTGTCCTGAATCTGGTACTGGGTATTTCATTTAATAACCTATGTTTTCTTAAATGTCTAGATTTTGAGTTATGTACCTTATAACTAGAAAAATAGTAGTAGCAAATACATTAAAACATATACATTATTTTTCATTAATTAATTTATTATTTTTACATCTCAACCAAAGTTTTCCCTTCCTCCCCAGTTACTTCAGCATACCTCCCATCCCCCCCAATCCCATTCACTTCCCCTTCTCTGTTTCTCTTCAGATATAGGTGGGCATCCCATGGATATCAGCCAGTCATAGTATATCAAGCTGCAGTGAGACTAGGCCCCTCTTCTTCTATTAAAATTGAAAGAGGCAATCTATTAGGAGGAACGGGTCCCAAAAGCTTGCAAGAGAGTCAAAAAATCCCCTGTTCTCACAGTTAGGAGTCCCACAAGAAGACCAAATTACACACTATAACGTATATGAAGAGGGTCTAGGTCAGTCCCACACAGTCTCCCTGATTGTCAGTTCAGTCTCTGTGATCGCCTATGAGCCAAGTCAGTTGATTCTGTGAATTTTCTTGCTGTTCCCTTGACCCCTCTGGCTCCTACAATCCTCCCCTGCAAGCTTCGCCTAATGATTGGCTGTGGGTCTATATCTGTTTCCATAATTTTCTGGGTGAAGCCTCTCTGATGAGAGTTGGGCTAGGCACAGTTGTAGAGTATAGTATAATATCATTAGGAATCATTTCATTGACTTCTTTTATCATTTGTGTTTGTGTCTATCCTAAGTCTCTGGGCTATATGGCTTCTGGGTCCTGGCCCTGATGTGGGATGTCCTTCTGTATATGTGCTGCCTTTATTGGCTAATGAATAAAGCTGTTTTGGCCAATGGCTTAGCAGAGCAAAGTCAGGCAGGAAATCTGAACAGAGACTGAGAGAAAGAGAAAGTGTAGGCAGAGTCAAGGAGACTGTCTTCTTTGCTAAAAATCAGTTTTTCATAGGTGGGTGAATGTACTTCTGTGTTTTCAGTTGCACTCCATTGATCAATCTGTGTATTTTTATGCCCATATCATGTGACATTTATTACTATTGTTCCATAGTAAAAGCATACTATTGCTTGAAATCAGGGATCGTAATACCTTTAAAAGTTCTTTTATTGCACAAGAATCGTTTAACTATCCTGCTGTTTTTGTTTTTCCACATGAAGTTGAGTATTGATCTTTCAAGGTCTGTGAAGAATTGTGATGGAATTTTGACGAGGATTACATTGAACCCGTAGATTGATTTTGGTCACACAGCTTTACTATGTTAATTCTACCAATACATGAGCATGGGAGATCTTTCCATCATCTGCTCTCTTCTCCAGTTTCTTTTTTCAAAGACTTGAGGTTCTTGTCATACAGGTCTTTTACTTGTTTGGTTAGAGTTATCCCAAAATATTTTGTACTATTTGTGACTATTGTGAAGGGTGTTGTTTATCCAATTTCTTTCTCAGCCCATTTATCATTTCTATATAGGAAGGCTAGTGATTTTGTATAGCTAATTTTGTATCCAGTCACTTCACTGATGGTGTTTTTCAACTGTAGGAGTTCTCTGGTAGAATTTTGGGGGGGGTCCCTTATGTACATTATCATATCATCTGCAATTAGTGAAACTTTGACTTCTTCTTTTCCAATTTGTATCTCCCAATCTTCTTCAGTTGTCTTATTGTTCTAGCTATAACTTCAAGCACTATATTGAATAGATTTGGAGAGAGTGGACAGACTTGTTTTATCCCTGATTTTAGTGGAATTACTTTAAGTTTCTCTCTATTTAATTTGATGTTGGCTATTGGTTTGCTATATATTGCCTGCGTGTATTTAGGTATGTTCCTTATATCCCTGATTTTTCCAAGACCTTTATCGTGAAGGAGTGCTGGATTTTGTCAAGGCTTTTTCAGCATCTAATAAGATGATCTTGTGGGTTTTGTCTTTCAGTTTGTTTATATGGAGATTACATTGACAGATTTTCTTATGTTGAACCATCTCTACATCTCTGGGATGAGGCTCATTTGATCATGGTAGATGATCTTTTTGATGTGTTCTTGGATTCAGTTTGATAGATTTTTATTGAATATTTTTGCCTCTGCGTTTATGAAGGAAATTGGTCTGTAATTCTTTTTCTTTGTTAACTCTGTGTGTGGTTTGTGTAACAGGGTGATTGTGGCATTACAAAATAAATTTTGTAATGTTCTGTCTGTTTCTATTTTGTGAAATAATTTGAGGAGTATTAGCATTAGTTCTTCTTTGAAGGTATAGTAGAATTCTGAACTAGAAGCACCTGGCAGTAGGCTTTTTTGGCAGGAGGAATTTTTGATGACTGCTTATATTTCCTTGTGAGTTATGGGTCTATTTAAAATGTTTGTCTCATCTTGATTTAACTATGGTAAGAGGTAAAAGAAAAAGAATTGAGAAAATTATCCATTTCTTTTAGATTTTCCAATTTTTTGGAGTACAGGTTTTAGAAGTACGACCTAATGATTCTTTGAATTTCTTAAGTGTTTGTTGTTTTGTCCCTCTTTTGATGTTGCTGATTTGGATATTTTCTTTCTACCTTTTAGTTAGTTTGGATATGGGTTTGTCTATCTTGTTGGTTTTCTCAAAGAACCAATGCTTTGTTTCATTGATTGTTTGTATTGTTCTCTTTGTTTCTATATTATTGATTTCAGCCCTGAGTTTGATTATTTCCTGACATCTACTCCTTTTGGGTATGTTTGCCTCTTTTTTCCTAAGCTTTCAGGAGTGCTGTTAAGTCTCTGGTATAAGAATTCTCTATTTTTTTGTACATGGACTTAGTACTATGAACTTTTTTTCCTCTTAGCACAGTTTTCATTGTGCCCCATAAATTTGGGTACATTAATTTTCATTGAATGCTAGAAAGTATTTAATTTCTTTATTTCTTTGTTGACTCATTGGTAATTCAGTTGAGAGTTATTCAGCTTGCATGAGTTTGTAGGTTTTCTGTTGTTTCTCTTGTTGAAATCCATGGTAGGCTAATAGGATACAGGAGGTTATTTCAACTTCCTTGTATTTGTTGAGACTTGCTTTGTGACTGAATATATGGTCAATTTTGGAAAAGGTTTGGTTAGATTCTTAGAAAAAGTTATATTCTTTTGTGTTTGGGGAAAATACTTTATAGATATTGGTTAGGCCCATTAGAATCATAAGGCTTGTTTGCTTCATTATTTCTCTCTTTAGTATCAGCCTGGACAATTTGTTCTTTGGCACTAGTCAGGTGTTGAAGTCCCACATTAATGTGTGGACTTTGATGTCTGATTTAACTTTTAGTAATGTTTCTTTTACAAATGTGTGTCCTTGCATTTGGGGCATAGCTATTCAGAACTGAGATATCATCCTGTTAAATCTTCCTTTAATGAGTATAAAGTATACTTCTATATCTTTTTTTATTAATTTTGATTTGAAGTCTATTTTGTTAGATATTAAGATAGCAATGCCAGCTTGCTTCTTTGTTGATTTGGTTGGACAATCTCTTTCCAACCATTTGCTCTAAGGTAATGTCTATCTTTGATGTTGAGGCACATTCCTTGTATGCAGTAAAATGATCTATCCTGTTTTACTATCCATTCTGTTAGCCTGCATCTTTTTATTGGTGAATTGCATCCATTGATATTGAGAGATATTAATAACCACTGATTGTTAATTCCTGTTATTATGTTGTTGGTGGTGGTTGTGGTAGTTTGTTTGTTTCCTTTCTTTGGATTTTCTAGTGTGAGATTATCTATTGCCTGGGGATTCATAGATGTACTTAAATTCCTTGGGTTGGAGTTTTTCTTCTAGAACCTTCCATAGAGATTGATTTGTGGATAAATATTGCTTAAGTTTCACATTGTCATGAAATATTTTGTTTTGTTCATCTATGATAACCGAAAGTTTTCCTGGGTATAGTAGTCAGGGATGGCATCCATGGTCTCTTAGAGTCTGTAACACATTGGTCCAGACCCTTTTGGCTTTTTAGAGTGTCTATTGAAAAGTCAAGGATAATTCTTATAGATGTACCTTTATTTGTTACTTAGTCTTTTTCTCTTGCAGTTTTTAATATTCTTTCTTTGTTCTGTATGTTTAATGTTTTGATTATTATGTGACATGGGGACTTTTCTGATAAAATCTATTTGGTGTTCTGTAAGCTTCTTATACCTTTATAGGCATGTCCTTTTTTAATTTAGAGAATGTCTCTCCTAGGATTTTGTTAAATATATTTTCTAGGTTATTATGATGAGATCCTTCTCCTTCTTCTATCCCTTTATTCTTAGGTTTGATCTTTTCATGGTATCCCAGATTTCCTGAAATTTTAAAGGGGATTTTTAGATTTAACTCTTTCTTTGACCAAAGAATCTATTTCTTCTATTGTATCTTCAACAGCTGAAATTTTTCTGTTTCATCTCTTGTATTCTGTTGTTGATGCTTGCATCTATAGTTCCTGTTAACTTACCCAGATTTTATATTTCCTGAATTCCCTCAGTTTGTGTATTCTTTATTGCTACAATTTAACCACCCACTCTACCCTTGGGAATGTGGGTGTTGTGTTCTTAAATTTACTTCCTTCTGTCTGGGGGAAACAGTATCTTTAGGAATCCTGAAAAGAAAAATTTTGGGTTAATTGTCAAGTCCTGGGAGAGGTAGCTGTATCATTTGTTGTCCAGTCTCTGTATAATGGGAAAGTGCAGGGCTTGTGTCAAGTTCTGACTAGAGTGGTCTATGAGGCTGGATCATCTCAGTTAGCTACCTCGAAATTGTGCCGAGAAGTTTGTAGTCCAAAGCTGATCTTTAGGTGGTATTTTTTTTAGCTTAGTGGCATTATAATAGTCCTGGTGGAATTGTTATTGTGGAATCCCATCACATTCTTGCAGACTTCAGAGATTGCATTATATCAGATAATTCCTTTCCTTAGTAGTTTTTTCTGGATTGTTCTCCCTTCTTCTTTGGAGGCTTATTTGTCCAAAGGTCTTTAAATTCTTCAAGATGGTTATTTTTATTTTCCTGAAGACAAAAAGTCCTCCCCAACCCTAACGTTGGGGAGTTTCCCTTTTGGCAAGTTATATCTGATCAAATGTAAAGTATTTGTTAGTCTTATATGTGAGTTTTGATTGAATGGCCATGATGTCTGATGATTTATACCTCTTCTAATTAAGAGGTCACTCTTGTTCTTGTTTCTATTGAAATTGTTTTTATTTTCTAAAGCTTTTCTATCATCTAGAACAGTATGATTTTTTTTATTTTTTACAATAGGCATTAGGTTCTTTAATTGCTCTGGGAAGGAATTTCCTCCATAATTACAGGAAACAACTGAACTGAATTTGGCATGGGGGCCTGTGAGAGGCCCCTCAAGGCATTTCCTGATGGCAAAGGGTTAACTGTCCCTTGTTGATCTACATTTATTAGTCCAATGCCTGCCTTTGCCATGCCATCAGCATAATTCAGAAGGGAGAGACATTCTGTTTGGATTATGCTTAGGAAAAACATTGTTTCTAGGAATGCTCTGATTACAATCCATTTTTAGGTGACCTTGTTTACTGAAATTGAAACATTTGACATTTTGATTTTTCTTCAAGCCTCTGGAAATCACCTTTTCTATATAAGCACCCTCATGGTCAAGAGATTCAGTAGTGATTGTACTTCAAATCTATCCCTACAAGATCAAACAGCAGGATATTTGACCTATAGTGAAGGTGCTATATGTCTTGCCTAGATGATAAGACGTTTGTCCTAAGATATAGCTACTGGATGTTTTGCTCCAAATAACAGGATGTTTGATTTAGGGCATAGCTATTAGATGTTTTTAATATTAAAGAAGTAATCCCTTTTATTTGTTCCTTGTATTATGATTTTAAAAAGTCCTTTTGCCCTCCCTTTGGCTTGGGGGTATAAAAGGACTATGAAAAATAAACTTGGGTGGATTTACTATTCACTAGAATGATCTCCCAACTCTATCTTCAGTCTCTTGTCTATTTTTTTCCCAAATCCACACTGCCCCTTTCAAGCAGGGGCTGGATAAATTGGCAGGGCTGAGACACTGTACCTTATAATTAATTAGAAAAATAGCAGCAGCAAATAAGTTAAAGCATATAAATTACTTTTTAAAAGTAAAATGAGGTAGATCTTGTTAGTTCTCCTCATTTCTCCATATTGTAATTTTAGCAATTATTATGTTTCTATGACTTACACATTCCTATGAACACAAGGAATCAAGCTAGAAAACTTGCCATCAAGGTGAGATGGCTCAACAGTTAAGAATGCATGCTCCTTCGGAAGAGGACCTGAGTTCAATTCTTTGGTGTGGGAGAATTATCTGTATCCTGTCAATCATATATCATGTATTTTAATAAAACACTGATTGGCCACGCAGGAAGTATAGGTGGGTAAACCAGACAGGAAGTAGAACAGGAGAATGCTGGAAAGGAAGAAGTCCATTCCTCCCATTCCAGCCCAGACCACCATGAAGCAAGATGTAACCTGCCTGGCTGCAAGGTATTGAGCCATGTGGCTAACATAGATAAGAATAATGGGTTGATATAAGCT
>LOJH01016404.1:0-24523 GCA_001685095.1 Ellobius talpinus
GGAAGGAAGGAAGGAAGGAAGGAAGGAAGGAAGGAAGGAAGGAAGGAAGCTTTTGAAGCCTTTAAGGATTCTTGCACAAGCGCCTTCCCCTCCCCCTCAGTAACTGCTGGGCAAGTGTGAGCTGTTGGCTTTTCTACCCTCTCCCGCTCATCATCCTTCTGGCTTTCCAGATGAGCTCTCGGTGGTAAGGAGACTTCTCTGTGGTCCTCCAGCCAGTACAAGGCAGAGTTAGAGCTGACTCTGCCCTGCCCTCTCCTCAGAGAGCCTCCATCCAGCCTAGAGAGAGGCAGGGAGGATGCTGGGAGAGAGTGTGCTTGTGGCTTGCAGGAGGGCCTCAGCAAAGCTGTAAATAACAATAACAGCTGTTTGCTTTAACATTTGTAATTTTAATCCTTAGCTGACTCCACAAGGCAACTGTTCTTCCCTCCATTTTACATGTGCCACCATCGTGTTCAGGGAGGCTTAGGAGATTCGCGACATCCGTTGAACTGATTTCAGATCTGTCAGGCTCCAGGGCCTGGGTCCTTCCCATGGGCAGAGATGTCCTGAGTTAAATTGTCCTTGAACTTACAGCCCTTCTGGATCCTGAACTGGTTATTTCTAGGTTCCCTTGGACACTTAACCAGTGACCCAAGTCCTGTGGTCCAGAAGGTCTCAGGGCAGCCAGTTGCACCCTCCCTTTGAAGGGTCTGCTTTAGCATGGCCTTTCCCTCCTAGCTCACATCTCTTCCTGCTGCTGACTCACTACAGAGCCCCTTGTGAGGATAAACTGAGTAGCACAGGGGAAGGCCCAGAGTATACCATGGAAACCAAGATTATTGGTCACTGGCTATCTGACTCAGAAGGCCAGGTAGAATAGAGGGGACAATAAGGCCTAGCACATCAGTGAAGGCGATGTGCTGGAGAATTCCTTGACTCATGCAAGGAAGGTGATGATCTTTTGCTTAGATGCTTCATTCCTGGGCACACACTTCAGCTTCTCTGTGAAGGAGTCTGGGCAGGTATGGCCTGCCACTCACCCCATGGGGAAACCAGGGCTTACCAGTGCTCATGATTACATGGTTTCCAAGGGCTCTTGGAAGGGAGTTTCTACCTCTTCATTTAGGTGCATCCTATATGCATAACATCCCTGGAGGGGAAAGCAGAGCTCAGTGGCTGGAAGCAGCCGTGTTCCTTCCTGTTTCTGCTGCAAACCAGGCCAAAGCCGGCTGGACCTAGATTTTTGCAGCAGGTGAAGAAACAAAGAACCCATGTTAACCAGTCATGAACATGCCAGTCTCTGTGCCCTTTTTTTGGTCTTAGATCTTGAGGTGCAGACAGACACAGGACTGTGGAGGCTAGGTCTGATCTTGGACCTCTGAATGTTTTGTAAGTCATTCACCCTCTTGCCCTTCTCTCTAAAGTGAGGGGACTGGGCTGTCAAGATGGCTCAGTGGGCAATTGTACTTGCCGCCAAGGCCGATGACTTGGGACCCACAAAATAGAAAGAGAAATCAACTCCTACAAATTGTCCTCTGACCTTGACATGCATGCCATGGCTTGTGTGTGCCTCCCCATCAATCAATATCAATCAATCAATCAATCAATGTAATTAAAAAAGTAAGGACTAAGATCTGCAACCCTTGTTAACTCTGCTGCACGCCGTGCTCCTAGCTTCTTTCACGTGTGCAATGGCGCACAGGGAGATGTAGAAACACATAGACAGCATTTCCTGTGTCACGTGTGCTCCAAACTTACCACAGAATGGATATTACAGAACTGATCTTAGGGTTTGCCAACTCTGGCTTCACATTGGAGCTTCTGGGAGCTTTAAAAATCCCCTAATCTTGGCCACATCCCAGGCCCACCAATCTTGTGGGCTAGCTCCAGCCATCAGTATTGGTGATCAACTCCAGAAGCCTCCAGCAGGTAGCAAAGGCCAATGCTCCCATTTCATTTCTCTACCCACCAAAGAGCCCTAACAGTGAGTTACAGAGGCAGCAGAATCCAGGGGTCCAGGCACAGCTGGCCTCTCTCCAACTTGCCCAATAATAATAATTCCTTGGTCCTAATATTCCCTCATAAAGAGCAGGGTTGTGCCACCATGAGTTAAAACTCTTCCACTACTTTGGAGAGAGCTGAGCAAAATGACCCCTTCCATTCAGACACTGGGCAGGGGGAAATGTTTCAGACCCTTCCGAAGAAAGCTGTTCACAGGGCTATGTGTGGGATCTTCCGGGGGTACAAGCTGTAGGTTAGCCTGGAAGTCAGAAGACCAGGAAAAGCCTCAGGTCTGGCCTTGAGTGGGTGGGGCCCCTTGCCTGTAACTTCTCAGCTCACCTAGTTTCCCATGTGAAACACATGTGGTTGGTCTGGGGCAAAGTTTCACAGGGGCTAAGGTGTGGTGTGAGAGAATAGCTTCATGGCTGGTCTCATTTCCGCGCATGTTGTCAGCATTTTGCTTGTCCTCCGTGGCCTCCCTGGATAGGTTGTGCTTGGACAGCGGAGCTGCCAGGAGGCACAGCATGAAGGGACAGCCTCGTGCTTGCTCACTGGGGGCAGGCAGGGCCAAGGGCATTGAGTGGATGACATTAAACCCCTCCATGCAGCTGGTCAACCCATCTATTAAGCAGTCGCAGTACCTAAAGTCCCATCTGTCATCACAGGGATGCCCTTGAGGCCAGGACTTCAGTGAGTCATGGTGAGAGGTGCAGGAGATGGGGAGGAAATGGCATGGTTGTGAGCATTTTCTGTATACTAATAAGTTCCGGGGCATTTTTCACACATTATTGCACTCAACCTCAGACTCAGGATCATCTTTGCAAGCTAACGGGACAGAATGTCCACCAGAGAAAATGAGTTAAATCTGTCCCAGGCACCTGGCAATCACTGCAAGCTGGGTGAAAGCTAAAAGTTTGGGCTCTTCAGTTCATGCCCCCCACAGCAGCCCTCCTTCCCATGCAACCCAGCCATCCATGCTATAGGCAGCCTCTGGCTCAGCCCAGGAAGAGCTAGTTATATGGTCTCTAGGGTACCAACCTGGCTCCTGGCCTGCTGCTCCCTGCCCCTTCCAGCTGCCTGGGGTGTTTGAGAACATCTGAAGTCAATAGGCTTCAACAAGATGGTTCAAAGGGAGATGGAGATCAAAGGCAGAGGAGGTCAAAGGAGCCATAGTTAGATCACCCTGGGATTAAAGTGGGGAGCTGCTCTCCCTCAGGCAGAAGCCTCCAGGAGGCCTGTCTGGTGCCCCCAGAGTAGCTCTGGCTTGGAATCCCAGCCTGGGTTGGCTTGTGCTGGGGCAGAGGGAGGGGCATAAATTGATGGTGACATAGGAGGAGCAAGGTCAGGGGTGGGGTGGGGTGGGGGATGGGGGTGAGAAACAGGAAAAGAACAGGCCTGCCACAACATAAAAACCAAACAGCCAAAGACAGAACCACAGACGCTAAATGGGCCAGTGTTTCATAGAAAAGAGTAACAAAGAGGAGGAAGAGAAAGACGAGGAGGTAGGGAGGAGGGGCAAGGGGAGATGGGAGGAATACAGTAGTCCCAAAGCTAGCCACAGGGGTCTCCAGCTGGTAGCCAGGGTGCCTTCCCTCGCTTCCAGGTAGAGGCTGGTAACAACCCTCCCCCATCGTTTCTCCAGAGCTCGAGAAAGGCAGGCCCCTCTTAGCCTACAGTGGCTGGGGTTTCAGAGTTTTCTCTGGTTGGCCCGCTAACTCTCTTAGCCTATGTGAACAGTGCCTGTAAGGCCGGCACCAAGTTCCCCTTCCTTCTCCAAGAAGCCCAGGGGTCTTAGCCCTCAGGGATCTCTCCAGGATGCTGTCACAACAGTGACTGAATATATGTGTCCGAAAATTCAGGCAAATAAACACCTTGCTCTGCTCTCCTCCCATCCTAGGCCTTCTGGCATATACATGGAAGGCTCTCATTAGGTCCTGGAACATACTGCTTGGATTCTTTTTTTGTTTTTTTTTTTTGTGTGTGTGACAGGGTTTCTCTGTGTTGCTTTGGAGCTTGTCCTAGAACTAGCTCTTGTAGACCAGGCTGGCCTTGAACTCACAAAGATCTGCCTGAGTCTGCTTCCTGAGTTCTGGGATTAAGGTGTATGCCACCACCACCCAGCTTGCTTGGATTCTTATAAGACTTGTTACCTCAGTGTGAGCCTCCCCACTTGGCCTGTAGTCTGGAAAGCAGGGAACAGAATAAGGAAGGGAACAGGCAAGCCACTCAGGCCTGACCTGAATCAGCCCCACCCAACCCCAGCCCTTATTCTGGAGTCTCCCCAGGGTCCCAGCTGAGCAGCAGGGTACACATTGCACCTTACTAACCTGGCCGGGGTCTGAGAACCACAACCTGGCCCCATTTGCTCTCTCACTTCTCCTTCTTGGTGGCTGGGCATCTGCTGAGCGCCCCACATCCTTGTCCTCACCTCAGCCAGGCACACCCTCTTCCTTCCCCCAAGACTTCCTGCTGGACTGGTCCTTCCAGTGGGTGAGGGAATGGGAGCCCCTTCCTCCCACCCAGAGGGTCAAGGACTGTCCCAATGGTCCCATCCTCAACACACTACCCCCTAGGCTGGAGCAGATAAAGTGGGTCAGGCAAGGGATAGCAGCTCTGCCAGCTTCCAGCCACAGTGCTGTCCCCATTGGCTGCAATTGCAGAAGCAGCAATGAATGATGGGTAAGAACATCTCTAAGTGCAGCAACTGACAGTATCTAGGCTGACACTGCTCGGTGCTCTCTCAGGGCCTAGAGACTTACTGTGGGTCACATAACCAGTGGGTGGTGAAGAGTCACAGCAACGGCTCCTGAGTACCCTGCTTGGAAAGGCAGGGTGCTGGTGGCTGTGCTGTGTGGTTTCGGGTGAATGCCATCACATGTCTGAGTCTCAGGCTCCCCGTGAAGAAAACGAGGATGTGGACTCTTTGGGTTCGTCACCTCACTTTTGTAACCAACCACCCTTGCAGGAATTGAATATTCTGAAGAAACTCAGGAGCTGCCTCCTTTCTACTGTCAGACTGGAACTGACAACGGAACTCAAGGCACTGGGATTTCCCTGGGACACTCATGCTAAGAGAAAAGAAAAGTTGGGTACTGGGTGCCAGAAGGGAGAACTTCTTTCCCAGAAAGTGACCTCCCAGAATTCTCATAGCTTGTCAGACCACCTTGCAGGAGAGAATAGGGCCAAGACAATGGCGGGGCTGCACCTAGGCACCAACTGCTTAGCTCTGCACTCCTGTCAGGACCCCAAAGACAGACATGGAACACCCCTTTGTTCCTCTTCTCAAGTGAATAAATCTCCATTTTCTCACCATTGCTCGCCTGTTTGGATTATTGTGGAGCAGTGGTCAAGCCTAGCCTAGAAGAGCTGCCACAACCCAGGCTCGACCCTACCAACTCTGGCAATGTTTCCTGTGCTGGTACTCACAAATTCCGTGGGAAGCATGCCGCCATCCCTTGTGGGGACATTGTAAGGATAATGAATCGAGCACTAACTGGAGACAGGACTCCATCTGGGGCTGTCTTATATTCTTTCCATCATTGTCATAGATCCAAAGCATCTTACATACACTGGACCACAGTCCTTGGAGGGAAGACAAGCTAGGAACCTGGAGGAGGAACTGATGCAGAGACCACTTCCTGGCTGGCTCCCCATGGCTTACTCAGGCTGACATCTTATACACTCAAAGACCACCTGCCCATGGGTGGCACTACTCACAGTGATCTCAACTTTCCCACATCAAACATTAATGAGAAATTGTACCACAGATTTACCTAGAGGCCATTCTGAAGGAGGGAATTTCTCAATTGAGATTCTCTCTCCCCAGATATATCTAGTTTGGGGTCAATTTAGAAACAAAACAAAACAAAAAGCCAACCAGCACAGGCACAAATCCTATGATGCGGTGGGCATGAGAAGCGGGTCACTTGGGTTTCAGAAGCCAGGGTCCAAGGGATGGGCCTTGGCCAAGGTCTGTTGAGGATGCTGGGGGTGTCTGGAGGCATCTGGCTATGTGAATTAATCAGGAGCACAGGAGGGTTGGATGGGAGAGAAAGGGAGATGGCAAGAGTTTGAGGTGTGGTTGGCAGCCTGCAAAGACGCTGCCCGCCAGGAGCAGAGAAAGCAACGACTTTCTAGCAATTTCCTTTTGGAGCCCTCTCTTCTAAGTGAGCATCTTTTAATTTATTAAGGGAGAGATTTTAAATCATCCGCCCTCTCTCTACCCACCTCTGTCCTCCACTGCTGAGATTTCCCGGGACTATAAATTTTGTTTTAATGACAGTTTAGAAAATGAGCAAATCTTTGCTGACACTTTTATCACCTCCAGAATACTTTTAATAAGAGGTTTCAGTAGACTGCATTCCTGGAGGGGGAGGGGAGAGGCCAGCCTGAAGTTCTAGTGACCTAGGAAGACTGCTCTCCTGGTCCAGTCCCAGTTCAACAGCCCAATGCCACCCACGCATACCCTCCTCACTTCCGAGGAAGTCCCCACTAAGGGCCCCAGTTGCCCCAGTGCCAGTCCCAGCCTGTTAACCCACTCAGTTGGTAGCCTTGGGTGGATCCATCCCTCCCCATGTCCTTCTACCTCATCTGTAAAAATCTTGCCTATATGCAAGAGATAATTAGTGCATACCTATTAATAATGATTAAACATAATTAGCCACTGACATTCAGTACCACACCTAGTTCTCAGACCGTCAAATCAGGCCCTTGAACATTTCTCGAGCTCAGAGCAGAGCTAGTCCAGCTGGGCTGGAAAGCATGGGGCCAGCCACCCTATCAATGACTGCCTGGCAGAGCAAGTTGCTGGATGGCTCTGTGTGCTCTCTAATCAGGTGTCAGGGAGCTGGCAGGGCTCTGCAGTGCCTACAGCAAGCTGCTGCCTTTCAAAGCTCTCAGCGAAGCTAGGGAAGTGAAACACACTGGCTCCAGGGAGGCCAGGAGGAAAGCTGGGCTGTTGCAGCACGGGCCCCTGAGGATAGCAGCAGCCACTGATGCCTGGCCCGGAGACTGATTGGAGAGAGTGGTGGGACTTGTCACCACTTAGGGGCTGAGAAGAACAAAGTCTGGGAAGGACAGGGCATTTAAAGGGACAGCCACAGAAGCTGAGAGCCAGCTAGATAGAAGGCAAGTGAGCATCTAGATTTGAGAAGGTGCGGTTTCAGGGCTATAAGAATGGCAGCCCCAGGAGGTACGGGTCGGTCAGTGGGTAACCTGTAAAATGGCTATTTTAAAATACAGCAGAGGGACAGACCACTGTCATCTTCTTTAAGAAATACACTTTTTCTAGGTATGGCAGTTCACATGTGTAAGACAGGACCAGGGAGGATAAAGCAGAAGAATAGAGAACCCAAGCTAGCCTGGGCTACAAAGCAGGATCCTGTCTCAAAAGCCAAGTGCCAGAGATGTAGCCCAGTGGTAGAAAGCCCAGCAAGGACAATGTCTGGGATTCAATCTATCCCCAGCTCTGTGAAAATGGTCAGACATACTGTTGAGGAATTTTTTGGGGGTGGGGGCCTGGGGTCACCCCCTGGCTGACCCACACCTTTTGGCTTGTCATTCTTGTGGTAGCCACCGAAAAAAGAGGACTGTATGTTTGCTAAGGCAATCTCTGTGCTCAGAGCTCCTGACATTTACCGAACACTACTGTATGGCACTTACCCTACTTGCCGCTTTTCAGCACTGGTGCATTTATAGAGGTCACTGTAGGGGCATGGCTGTGGGTGGCGGTTAGCCTGTCTCTTACCTTTCTTGTTGGAGGGAATCCTGAGAGCCATGGCTGAAAGGGAACACCAGGTGTGATGGTACACACTTGTAATCCCAGCACTGGGGAGGTAGAGACAGGTGGAGCCTTGGAGTTTGTGGGTCAGCTAGCCCATCCTTCCTAGTGAATTCAAGGCCAGTGAGAGACAGTGTCTCAAAACATCATGGCACCTGAGAAATGACAGCTGATGTTGTCCTCTGACCTCCACATGCCTGTACACATGCATGCATATGTAACCCCTGTATGTGTGCCTGTGCACACATGCATGAATATGCATGCACACACATATATGCACACAAGTAGAGGCCCAGAGAGGCTGATGAGCTCTGCTAGGACCCTACTGAAGCAGCCTCCATTCAAGGTGTGAATATAATAACTTTGCTTCAGGGCCCACAAACTCCAGTCCTCAGAGAGGTGAGTCTTTTTTATCTTTGACCCAGCAGGGGAAGGAACATCAGGTGATCCTGGCCCAGAAGCAGAGCCAGTATCAGAGAACAGCACTACAGAGCAAGGCTTTGTTTGGGGAGAGGCTGCTTTTCACTATATTTCCCTCAGTATGTTCAGAAAGGCCCGGGCACCAGAGTGAGAACTGGGGATCGAGGAAGGCTAGTGTTGCCACACCATGTCTGTGGGTCATAAGCAAGTGGCTGCCCTGCTGAAGTCTAGTGTCACTGAGGATTTCAATCTCAGAAGGCCAGGGCTTCCCACACAAGGCTCCTGGCCTGGATTCGGCCCTCATTCTATAATTGGCAGCTATTATTGTTATTATGGCTATAACTATAGATCATTAATTTACAGCTTAAAATTGCTTCACCTATTTCATTTTGCACTGTTCTTTTATTGGAAAATTAAATTTTTATGGGGAATTCTCCTAATTGGCTGGATTCGGTGTTATCCCTGCTTCTTGCAGGCTGGCCGCACCTGTGAGCAGTGCCAGGCTGGACTTCTCTCTGGCGGTGTCCTCCAAGGCCTCTTGTCCTTGTCTCTGTCATGACGACGTCGTGCTAGGCTCTGTCCTGTTGGGCTCTGCTGACGTCATCTTCTATTCTGACAATACCCCCATGGACAATGTGATTAGAGAGCCTGCCAGAAGTCACCACACTGGATTTCAGAGCTGGGTTTATCTGTCACTAAGGTCCATGGCCCAGATGGCAGATCTGGAGTATAGGGGACAATCTGCAATGGAGCTGGCCTTGTGAACAGAAAGAGTAACCAGCTAATGGCTATCTCCAAAACAATAGGGTCCCAGTGATGCTTCCCACACCCAGTAGTAGAGAATCTGGAAGAAGCATCAACCAGAGGGATGGATGGCACCTGTGCCCATCAAGTGTCCCCTCCATGGAATTCCTATGCAGTTGTCTCCTTGGCTCCTGTTGCTGACTTCTCTGCTCTGCGTCCTGCTAAGGGACCAGATGCACAGCAGGGAAGGGAGTCACAGTAGTCCCTTGCTCCTGCTCAGGCTCTAGAGTTTGCCGAGCCCTTTTCCATTCACTTTGTGTCTGAGTGATTCAGGGGTAGCATCCTTTGTGCACTGGAACACATGCTTGAGGGGCACCTTTCTTAGATCCAAATCTCTGTGGACCTTGAACAAGTCACTTTGCTTCTCTGAAACCATTTTCCTTAGCCAAGGATTGGGGAGGATGCTTTCTACACAGGTGTTATATAAGGGTTTCCTGGTACCAGGCATCTATACACACTTGGTTAGAGGCAACATTAAATCCCATAAAACCCATGAATGAACAGAAAACACCGATACATAACCATGCTTTCATAAATCAATGTTAAGCATGTCTACACCTAAGGTAGCTAATAGGATCTCTATTAAGCCAAATTCCTTACATTCTCTTTGGTTTTATTGGGTACCTAAGCTCAGATTTGCCCAAGGTGGGCTCAGCCAGAGACCAGCCTGTCTGCTCAGCACTCCACCCAAAGCACATGAACGTACTGCTGTGTAGCGGATACTCAGTGTGTCTTTGCTGTTGAATCAATGATCTCATTTGATGTTCAGGCTTTACACCAGCCTTTGAAGTAAATGGCATTATCATCCCTACCCACAGATGAGGAACAGAAGGGTTGAAGAGGAGAGACGAGCAGAGCCATGGGGCTAATGCTTGATGTGATTAGAATTCAGATTTGGGTTCCTGGCTCACCACTCTACTATAAGCCCGAACTGTCCTTCTAGGGACCCATCTTTCCCTGGACAGGTGGTCAGAAGCTGCATCCTAAGCTTGAAGCTCTGAGCATACTTTCTCCAATAAGCAGATTGGAGGCAGTAGTCTGGGGCTGGGCTTTGGGTCTCTGGGGAGCAGACATGAACGGGGCAATTGCACAAGATGGATAGATGACTAGGGATCACAGAAAGAACTGTGCCCACCATAACCATATCCCTAGGTGGCAAGAGCAAATAGGTAACAACATGCAATTTCTGTACCCATACTTCAGGAAGGAGCCCAGTTAATATATGTGTGTGTGTGTGTATGTGTGTGTGTGTGTCCCTGTGTACCTATGTCTTAGAAGGAAGTGAGCGTAACTTCGGTGAGCTATGGGGAGAGCATGAGAGCCTGCTGCTACATCTCTTTGGGACAGAGAGGGAGCCTGGAGGCTTTGCAGAGAGGAGCCCAATAGCAGCTTTCAAGGCCTGCTCTGGGCACGCAGCTTTCCTCGTGGAGCGACGGGATGGTAGTGGGCTTTCTTCAGGGCTCCAGCAAGTCTCCTGCGAACAGAAGCCATTAATTCAGCTCCAACTGCCCTGAGCACCTAGCAGGTCCCATACTGACTCATCTACTCCCCATGGGTACCCGGGTCTGGAATTCCGAAGTTCCCAAATAACCTGGCATGCGGGGTAACTGCCCATACCCACATACTCCTATACTTTGAAACTGTCTCCCTGTGATACCCATTTGAATTCACCACAAATGCCCATGGATCAAAGTGGTGCAGTGTATTTTGAGGAGCAATGGCAAGAAAAACGTCTGTATGTGTTCAATACAGTGGTGATTTTTCCCCCAGATATTTCCAACCCACAGTTGGCTAATCGAAATTCATTGACCCAGAGAGCTGTTGGGACCTGTTATTCTTTCTAGGCCACAGGGGGCTGAAAGCTCCTGTTGAAAACCACCTGCCTCACGAGAAAAGAATTTCAACTCTAGACCCAGTGACTCTGAGTCCAGGGCTTGGGCAATTTCCTTTCATCTGGATATCGTCAGGAGGAAACCATGCTGTTGACTTCTGCCTTGCAACAGGCCCTCCTGGATACTGCATCAGAAGGCCTTGGTGATGCCTAGGGAGAAAGAAGGAGCGGGTTGGAGCTCTCTGAACAGGGGTCTCACTCCGTGGAGGAAAGGCATGAAGGGGGCTGAGGGTGTTTTCAGTCCTCGGGTCTGGGTCATTGTGTCTTTACTTCTGACGGGTGCCGAGGAGGCAGACACATAGGGGACCCACATATGCACGTGTTCAAGGCTCAGTGGACAAGTCTGGGAGTGTCGCTTTCTGACCCGAGCGTAAGCAGACCTTGGAAATGATTTGTTTCAGGTCACCTGAAGAAGAGCAGCAAGGCACTCCAGAGACCCTGCCAGCTACCCACCTCCTTCCTCAGCATCTAAGCTGAATGAACACAGACGCTGGGGCTGATTTCCCAGAGCCAGCCTTTGCTCTGCCTGTGAACCACTGTGCAGTTGAGAGCTGTGGACTAACCTCTCTTGTCTCCTAGGCTCACCTCAAGGCCAAGATCACCACGGTCCTCACTTTCATAGACTCATGCCCATTTGTGAGGCCTCAACACTCTGTAGCTGTGGTTATTGCTCTCCAGAGCCCGGCTCTGATGTCCTGAATCCCCCACCTGGTGGCTGTGCTGTGTCTTTATGCTGTGGACTGTGTATGCAGCAACCCATGAGTTCATGCCAGGGCATTGTCCTAGAGCATGCCAGAGTGGCAAAAAAGAGGACTATGCCCACTTACCCCATTTCTGAGTCCTAGGAGACTGCAGTCCTGGAACTCTTCCTGGCCACGGAGTTTGGCAAAGGCATTATGGTCCTGAGCTTTCTTTCAACCTTTTTCAAGTGCTGAAAGTACACAAACATGGCTGTCATTGTTCCGATAGAAAGAGTTGGGGCTAAACGGCTTGCTCTGGGCACTACAGCTGGGAGAGATAAGGTCAGAGGCTGCTCCCAGCCTCTGCAGATCTGCAGCTGATTCCTCTGTAGCCTTTCCTGCTGTCAGGCCCCCAAGGCCAGGAAGCCTGTGTCTGGTCCCTCCACACCAAGCACACTCCAGGCACCAAATCTTTGCCTGTTCAAGCTCTTGTGGGTGAATGAAAACCCACACTAGAGGGAGATGGGGTATTATTTGCTTGAGTGGTCAAGCAACGGCCTAAAGAGAATTGAAGAAAGAACTCGAAAGTACCAACATATGAGTCCCGCACCCCACCATCTGTACCCCAGACCCAGCCTGGCTGATGTGGGTCTGTTTCTGTCTGTTGAAGGCACCACAGAGAGCCTGAGAACGAGTAGTCTGATGAGGGTCCTACCTCACACAGCCCCTTCCTTAATGCTGCCTGCAGGTTTGGTGAGGCCACATGGATCCTGATGGGGCCAAGAGACCAGGACAGTTGGGGCTTCTATTCCATGAAACCTTGTTGCCAGTGGACTCTGGAGAAATGGGCTCCTCCCCACTTCATGAGGACAGCTGGGTGCCCAGGAGAGACCTTCCAAAGTCCCTGCCGGGGATCCTTTCCAGAGTCATCACTGTGCACCAACTCCAGGGAGAATGACGCCTGGGATCAAGCCGCAGCTCACTGAAGCCCCCCTCTTGCTCCTCCGTAGAGAAGATACCCCAGCAAACAGGCTTCCCTTCTGCGGAGAAAGCAGCCCTATGAGGGGACCTCCCCGGGGGACACAGAAAGTGTGTACTTTCTCCAGCCTACCTACCATCTGGGGATATGGAGGTGGTGGGAACAAGGTGACATTTCAGAGGTTTCTGGTTCAGCGCAGGAAAGCCAATGCTGTTGTTAGCTGGACTTATAAATCCTGAACCTTACTGTTCCCTGAGTCTGCTTCATCTGTTGTCACCGGCCCCACAATTCATCCTCACAAGCACATTTATCCAGTGGTTGCTGCCCACCCTCAGAGTTTCATTACTGGGACATAGCATCTCTTGTGCCATTTGCCTAATAAGCCCCACCCTCTCTCTCCAGCTGATTAGCATATGGTGGACCCTCTGAAGACCCTTGGCCACCTCTGAGAGAAGCCCCTGAATGGGCCCTGAGCTAGAATAGTCTTTCCTTCCTTTGCTGCCCACCCAATGCCCCTCCCTTTCTTTCCCCATGAAAAATGACCCTGTGATTCCATTAAGTTCCCTAGCAATGGAGAACATTCTGGAGAAATTGATTGTGACTCTGTTAATGACTGCTGGATCAGGTGTTTATGTAGCAGGGGAAAGTATAAACTGTCCTGTTTGCAGTCCCCAGGAGGGCAGAGGAGTACAGAGGTAAGGTGATGAACTGCAGACCTGAGGAGGATGAAGTGGTTTTCACAGGCCCTGAGGGTAGAGCTTGTTAGTACAGTCACCCTGTGCATTTGTTTTTTGGGAAGGAAGTCTCCACCCCCCAGTAGAGCCTGCAAGAATGTGACCATTCTCCTCCTTCCTTTGAAGTCTTACTCTTGGGTGACAGGGTCTCAACCTGGCTTCCTGCCTCTGTTCCACCCTCCTATCACCAGCAGACAGAGCAGAATGTCCAGTAGAGAGACCAAAGACTGGCCCTGCTTCTGTGGCCACGTGTCCGGGGTGCAGGTTTCCCATCTCCATAGGGTGAGCCTTGGCATACTTCCTGTCTCACTTGGCAGCTATAGGCTGACTCCTTGTGTTTTTTGTCCATGCTTGCCCAGGATTGTCCCTTTTGTTCTTGTTCTGCCCGCAGACCTCAAGAGGACAGCACAGGACACAGGACAGGGTAAGCTCTACCCAGCCCAGGTAGTAACTGCTCAGCTCCAACCAGCCAGCAGAGATGGAGAAGGGCCGGGGCTAGTCATGGGATGCAATCCTCCCTCAAAGTGAAAAGGTCTGTTGGGATTTCTGGGGAAATGTGTCTCGACAAGAAGGAACTCTTGCTTATGGTCCTGAGCATTGCTGGGTGAGTATGTGATGTTTGGGGCTGCAGCAATCATCTTCCAGGTATGAAGATAGTTAGCTGGAGACTGAGGATGGCAGAGGGGAACAGCCGAAGGTCACAGGCAGCATCCTGAACCAGCAGAGGTGGAGTCCTCTGGCCCATCATTCCTCTGGCCTGGCCTGTTCTGGATAAGAACTGGTGGACTTGGTGAACTGTTCTGTTACACACAGTGCCTCTGTGACCCCATGCAGTAAGGGGGGGTCTCTGGAAGGGAGGCCACAAGTGCTGGAGAGCTTCTTGTAAGGGTCCTCCCTTAGCCCACACAGTGTCCCACTGGTAGAGTGTAGACAGACAGGTAACGGGCCGACAGCATGAGAGAAGTGTGGGTGAAGCAGGGGCTGCAGTCGTGATTTGAGTCTCCAGAGGGGAAGAGGTGAGCCACACCCTAAGGGGTGTGAAGCTTTACCTAGTGACTAGTCAGCTGTCAAATCAAACAGGTGTTCTAAACGGCCATCCCAAGCTGCCCTTAAACTTGCTCTGTAGCTGAACATGACCTTGAACTCCTTATCTGTCTGCCTCCACCTCCAAACTTTGAGTGTGCAGGCATATGTTTTATGGAGTGCTGGAGATGAACCCAAGAGGCCTGATGACTCAGCTTGGAGCCTCCATTGGAGCAGTCTTTGCCTTCCAGGACAAGCAACTCACCGCTGTGTACCCCATCTGCTCAAAGGCCCTGCTCAAGGCAGAAGAAGGCTCTGACGATGTCCCATGCTCCGGGGCCTACAGAGTGAAGGCTAAGGGCTGCTGACCTCAAGGGTGGGTCAGGAAGATATGATAGGAATGAGAGCCATTGTGCGGTACCCAGAAAGGCTTGTTCACGAGTATCTGTGAGATACCCTCTGCTGATGCTCAGAAACACTTGAGGAACCTCCTCCAGGGCTGTGGTTGGACTCTAAACAGAGAGAGATAGACCAAATTACTGCTCCTGAGCCTAGAGGACATGGCCTGGAGGCCACTCCAGAGGGAAAGCCAACACTCTCACAGGTCACTCCCCTCTTCTTTCCAGCTTCTGGGTGGCAGGGGAGGAGTGTTGTTTCTAACACAAAGTGGCCAGCTGAGAGGGACCAGGGAGAGCCTGGCCACCTGGGAACTTTCCGCAGAACTGGTTTTTATACAAGGATTAGAAACGGTCATGATATTTTTCTTAATTGATTCTTCTAATTGCAAATCAATATAGCTAATTTGCCCTGTGGTTGGGTTTGCTTAGCTGTGAAGCAACTGGAGGCCCTGCAGGATTGTCTGAGGAGGTGGGTTTGAGAGCTGTCAAAGCTTCCTGTGAGGGGATGAGATAGACTGCTGGGTGAGGCAGCTGCTTCCTTTTCTTTTTCTATCACCTGCCACTTGAGGAAGTCAGGTGAGCAGGGAAAATGGAAACAAAGGAAAACCAGAAAGCTTAGTGGCTGGCAAGTGCTTGGTTTCCAGCTGGCCCTGGAACACAAGTGACACAGGGTTCTACCCAGCAGCCCTTTCCTCCAGGTTTCTCTCCGAAGCAGCGACGTGGTCCAGAAATGCATCTCATCTGGCACATCACTGGTATTTCCTGGTGTACCTACTGTGTGCAGAACTCCAGACAGCCCTTGAGATTCAATGGTGACAAGCGGTCTGTGACAGCAAGCCCCTGAGAGCCAATGGTGTTCAGTGAAGGAATCAAATGGGAGTTGGCTGCCAATAGCAAAATCCACTCAGCTGTTAGCTCAGACATGGGTTAATCGCGAGGCCCTTAGTTGCTGTTAGAGTTGTTAGGCGACTGGTCTGGGGAAGTGGGCAGAAATGTCCTCAGTGGGGCAGTTGCTGATGCTTGGCAGCGAAGCAGGAGCCTCCAGCTTGCCTTCCCTGAATTTGGCCTAGTTCTGAATTCAAGTGCCATGTTAGGCCTGGGTTGGCAGAACCCAGTGGGAGTCCCAGAGGTATGGGAGCCTGTGCTTGCCTGTGTCATTGCCCAGGAGGACGTCAGAGGAGATAGCAGAGTCTTGGATGCCATTGATGCCACTGTTGATGCCACTTGCAGAGCTGGTGTCCCACAAGAAGAGCCTCCCAGAGAACATGCAAGGAATTGAGAGACCAAGAGGGGACCATAGCTGTCAGAGTGAGTGGTGAGTCCCTCATTCTGATGCTAATGGACTCCGGGTCCAAAGATAGCATCTTACCTGCACTATGTCTCCTGTGCCCCTTCCCTTCCTGTCTTCCATTGGGAAAATGGTCAGCACCATGACATCCTGGAGCCTTCCCTCTATTCTCAAGACTCATGCCCAATAAATGGTCACATTTGTTCTCATAAAGAAGCACAAACATTTTATGTTAGTGAAAAACATTTACGAACCCCGTTCCAATAGTCTGGCTCACCCACCAGCCCCAAGCTCAGGGAGGCAGCTATGTGCTGCTCAGAGAACCACCTAGCCTCTTGGCTCTGACCACTGCTCAGTCTTCCATGCCTTGTTCTAGCAACCGAAGAAGATGAAAAGACCAAGCCTCTGTGAGATGAGGACTATAAGACCAGATCAGAAGGGCGTGGAGAAAGGATTCAGCGCATCCAAGGATGAGAATCACTCCAGACACACACCAATGCAAAGGCCTTGAGGCAGGAGTTTGCCTGGAATGTCTGGGGAGCAGTGTGGCTGGACTACAGCATGAAGAATGGAGCGGTGGGGGCAACAGACCCCGGATCCAGGAAGTAGATGCCTTGTATTTTCGGACCTGGGGAGTCTCAAGCAAGAACCTCAGAACAAATTATGCCAGTTGCAGAGTAGGGAGTCCCACAACGATGGCTGTTTAAAGCCACCCGGGACATGGCTATTGCTCATCTTGAAGTCATAGCTAGCTGATGCCTGGAGAATGGACGCTTTCTAAAGGGGACATATGTCCTACCTAAGGATGAGCTGGTGCATCTCAGTGACTAGAAGGCTGCTAGAATGGATATCTTGGGGGCAGGGAGGAGAGCTGCTCTTCTACCGCTTGAGGCCACGGCCACAGCTGGAGGCTGGACCCGGTACCTATAGGTCAGCTGTGGTTCTGGCCTTTTACAAGTGGTGTCTCATGGGTAGCCGGGACCCGGGTGAGCAGACCCATGGTGGGTTGCTGGGCATAGGGTGTGGCTCTGTCCTCTCTGTTGCCATGAGCTGCTTCACCTTGAGCAGTTCGCCTCCCTCTGTGGATCTCTGCTCCTCAGTCTGCAGCGCAGTTATAATAAAACCTCTTTCACCTAAGGATTAGATCAGATTATATGCAACAACATCTGTGAAGGACTTAACACCAGGCTTGACCCTCAGCAGGCACAGTGGAGGTTTGTTGACTGAGCAAACAGACAAATTGTTTGGAGGAGGGGCCGCTGACAGCGCCAGAGACAAAGGAGCCTTTCATGCGGTATCCTCTTAAAGTTAGCAAGGTCTCCAAAACTTAGAGAGGGAGAGAGAGAGAGGGAGAGAGAGAGAGGGAGAGAGAGAGAGACAGAGACAGAGACAGGAAGAGACAAAGAGAAAGAGAAAAAAGAAGAAACAAAACAAAAATAATGGGGCCATTGGGAGCTGTGGGAACTAGATTATTGCTTTATTGCTAGAAACTTCCATAATGACTGTCCCTAGATGAGAAGAAAAAGCAGGTTGAAATGGGCCTGGCACTGATAACAGGAGGCAGGCCAACCAACAGTTGGCTCTCATATTATTCCTGGGCGATCTGGCGTGCGGTGCAGCATTTAATCTAAAGCAAGCATTTAGTGGGTTGATAAGCAGAAGCATGGCCCTCCTGCCCTCCCACAACCCAAGCCCCCAAAGAGCAATTATCCTAGTGAGAAGAAAGGAACGTACAGAAATGAATCCACGATCCTAGAATGTGGAGCGAGCACTTGATTTCCTGGTATGGCCTTTGATGGCTCAAACTGAGACTGTGGGCATGTCAGTAGGTGACCAGGGTTGGCTGAGCCTCTGCAAAGGCTTCCCTTCACACTGGGAGTGGAGGTGGGACTTGAGAGTATTTTAATCCTTTACTAACCATGGTTCCTGAGCTCAGCTCCTCTGGTACTGTGGTGTGTGTGTGCGTGCGCGCGTGCACGCGTGTGTGCATGTGTATGTGTGTAAGTGCACATGAGCATGCCTCAGTGCATGTGAAAAGGTCAGAGCACAACTTGCAGGAGTCTGTTTTCTCCTACTATGTGGGTCCCAGGGATTGAACTCAGGTGCTCAGGCATGGCAGCAAGTACCTTTATCCACTAAGCCATCTCACCAGCCCCCACCCTGTTTTTTGAGACAGCTAAGGTAGCTGGCCAGCAGTCCCAAAGATCCCTCTTGTCTCAGTTTCCCCAGTGCCTCCACTAGCAGATTTTTTCACATGGGTGCTAAGTCTCACACTTAGGTCTTTACACTTATGTGGCAAGCACTGTATGTGTATGAGTTATCTTTCCAGCTCCTCTTTGCCTGTTTCTTTGCAGTTCTCCAAAGGGCTGATACAGAGTGGGCACGTGGGTTCTGCCAAGGTTCCCAGACCTTGCGGGGGGAAACCGTGGGTTTGGATTGTGAGGTGTGGTTTATGTATCCACTTCCAGCTAGTCAGAGATGGTTCTGAGAGGCCACCTGCAGGGTGGGATTTCACGTGAACAAGTGGCAGTGGGCTCAGTGGAGCACTGTCACCAAATGATCAGGGTCTTCTGAATTGTGTCTCTGTTAGCTTCTTAGGCTAGAGGCTGAGCCTGGTGACCATTCACAGCTCCCATCCATGGCTTCCAGCTTTGCTGTCAGAGGGGGAAAGACCTCTTTTTTCCACATCCAGCTGGGATATCCTGGGAAAGGGCTCTGAGTCACACTCGTTATGGCCAAGTGAGGGTATAGCTTTATAATCTCACAGATGGGTACACAATGGAGGGAGGGCAGCTCCAAAGAGAAGTAAGCACTTCTGCCAAAATGTAGGACATGTTGAGTCAATCATACAGCAGTCCATGGAGACCTAGAAAGTGTGAGTAGGGTTTCAATTTACATATTATTATTGTTATTGTTATTATTATTATTATTGTTATTATTATGTGCTAATGTAAGCATGTCACATGTGTGCAGAATAGGGGCTCAGGTCCTCTGGAGCTGGAGTTACAGATGACTGTGAGATGCTCAGCATGGGTGTTGAGAACTGAACTTGGGTCTTTCAGAAGAATAGTAAGTGCTTGTAACCACTGATCTATCTCTCTAACTCCAAAGTAGGATTTCTTCAGTTATTTCTACTTGCTCCTTAAAACAGAACAGGGTCAAAATACTCTTCACTTTTTTTTTTCCTTTAGAGGCAAGGTCTTACCATGTAGCTTGTTATGTAGATCAGGCAGGCCTTGAACTCACAGAGATCCACCTGGAGTGCTGGAACTAAAGGTGTGCACAATCGTTCCCTGCTGGATGGAATACTTCCATAAGCAGGCATTCATATCAGCAGACATGTAGCAAACTTCGGTCTTGTGCACATGTCCTCTGAAGTCGATCCGATTACATCGAAGAGAAAAGTTATATTTTTACATCTGAATTAAGATGGTTTTTACTTTGAACTTACTGAGGATGAAACTTTTTGTGACATTGGTGGCTTGCACACACTGGGGTCACCATAACTCAGGAGTGACCGCTGGGGCACAGTGCACATAGACTTACTTAGTGTGGCCACTGTACCTGTTGCTTTAGATCACCATTTCAAGGGAGTTTTTATAGTAATGGTAATGGGACTTGGGAGAGAGAGAGAGAGAGAGATTGTATGTAAAAACTTGCTGCTGCATATGAGCAATGGAGTTGCTGCACTGACCACATCAGGTAAAGGCAACAAATGTTTCTCCTAATAGTCATTCATCTTACTCAGACTCTGAGTATCTGTCTTGGATGACTTCTGTTTGCCCTTCAAATTAAGAAAGTCAAAGTGGATTAAGATCCTAAATATTATCTAGTTTAGTATTAATATCCATAAATGTAGGTTCCTGATTTCAGCCTTATAAAATAACTATATATAGTAGACAATGTCATAATAATAGGAAGGAAGTGTGTTAGAATTGTAGGGATTGAAGTATTGATAAAATAATACTGTAAAANGAGAGAGAGAGAGAGAGAGAGAGAGAGAGAGAGAGAGAGAGAGAGAATTATTTCTGGGTCAAAAGCAGACATGTTTGCTGTCCAATGCAATTCTAACATTTTGCTAGGGTGCTAGGGCGGCAGTGGGAGGGTCACATTAGCAGAGCCTCCCATCATAAATGCTTTGAAGTTTCCAAGCTCTGGGTTTCTATGCCAGGGACCCAACCTTCTGTGTTTAGCTTCTACCCGTACCCCATAGATGAGAGGGCAAGAAAAACTGATACAAACTGGCATGACCTGGAGCATCCTGCTGCCTGTGTACCAAGAGTGGGAAGGTCTGAGCTTTTGATCCAGGAGTCTCCTGTTTTCTGCTGGTGTCATGGATCTGTGGCAAGATAACTGGACAGCTGGCAAGTTGTGTCAAGTTTCTGGTTTTTTCACAACTCTTCTTGGTGTAAAGGGTGACTTCCCAAGGTATGTTAAGACCTCTACCCACAAGCTTATCTTATGGTTAAGGATGATGGCTGAAGCACCAGCCAGCACATCTGCATTCCAGCCAGCAGAAAACAGGGACAAGAGAAAGTGAAAGTCACCATCTTTCAACCTTCTTGACATTCCACAAAACACTTTTGCACAACACACACACACACACACACTTTGTCTTACATAGCTGCAAGAAAGGCTGGGTAGGTTTTAATAAAAATGCCCCTCATAGGCTCATAGATTTGAATGCTTAGTGAGTGATACTATTTGAAAATTAGGAGGTGTGACCTTATGGAAGGTGTGTCACTGGGAATGGGTTTGGGGGTTTCAAAAATCCATTTGAAGTTCTCTCTCTCATTCTCTCTTCTCTCTCTCTCTCTCTCTCTCTCTCTCTCTCTCAGGATGTAGCTCTCAGCTACAGCTTCAGTGCCATAAGTACCACCACGCCCCTGCCATGGTAATAATAGACTAAACTTCTGAAACTAAACATAAACAAGTCCGCAGTTAAATGTTTTCCTATAAGAGTTGCTGTGATCATGGTGTCTCTTCACAGCAATAGATCAGTGTCTGAAACGGAAGCTGGTTCCAGGAGTGGGATGTTGCTGGGGAAGGCCTGACTGTACTGTTTGTTGGAGGAATGTCGAAGACTTTGGGATCTTGGTCTAGAAAAGTGGTCGGACACTTTAAATGGGGCTCAATGGGCCATCCTAGCAGGAGCATGGACGTGGCGCTGAGAGGGATGTGAACTGTGAAGGCCCAGCTCAAGAAAATTCAGAGAGAAAGAAGACTAGTAAATGGCCAGAGATCATTTTTGTGATATTTTAGCAAAGAATGTGGCTACTTTTTGTCCTTGTACTTAAAATCTGCCTGAGGCTAAATGGAAGAGTTTCGAATTAATAGCATTGGTAGAGGAGATTATTAAGACAGTCTAGTGTTGACTCTGTTGTGTGGTTATTAGTGGTCTTTCTTATGCAGACCTACAATGAAAAGGAGCAAGTCAGTAAGCAGCACCCCTCCAAGGCCTCGGCATCAGCTTCTGCCTCCAGGTTCTCAGCCTGTTTGTGATTCTGTCTTGACTGTTTTTAGACTATGGCTATGGAAGCATAAGCCAAATAAACCCTTTCCTCTCTAACTTGCTTTTGGTTTTGGTGTTTCATCATAGCAATAGTTACCCAAACTAAGACAGAGTAGCAGGAGTCGGGTATGAACACACTCAGACATGTAACCTTCCACTACATGCTTTCCTTTATAAGCATTGCCTTGGTCATGGTGTCTCTTTATAGCAATAGAGCAGTGACTAAGATGCTGGGAAATGTAGTCTTTCAGCTGCATACCATGCTGCCTCAGGCAGGACTTTGTCAGCAGTAAGGAAGGGAGTATGACTATGTTGGGTGGCAGTTCCCAGTCATTGCTCAAATCTCAGTCCCAGTCTCCTGGCTTACCACTCCTGGTCTTGTAGTAGAGGCAAGAAAGAGTTCCTGAAGTGGGGAACATGCCACATGGAGTACAAAATCTCTGAAGGTGAACAGGAGTGGAAGGAAGAACCCGTGCAAGTGGGTTTAGGGAAGGCAGTGCCGGATGCTTTACCCAACCCCAGTTCCCTATCCACCATCTCAGGCTCTCAAAGGCTAGAGGGGAGAGTGGACATGCAAGACACACCCTGCGGGACAATGAGCAGGGGCTGCAGACCCTGGAAGCCAGGATGGAAGCACAAGTAAGGTGAAGCTACAACCATCGGAGATCAGGGAAGGCTTCCTGAGGGTGGTGATTCACCACCTGAGTCTAGAAGGGTGAGTTGAAGCCTGCCACACCCATGGACTGGCGTTAAAATGAGGAGGACGGGATTTCCCTAAAAATGGCCTGCCCATGTTGAAGACTACACACTCAATGAATAGATCTTCTGTGAGTATAAAGAGTTGGAATGTTGCAAATCAAGAAGCAAAATTATCTCTGACTATCTTCTGTCTGAATAGTCATTTATTACCAGCCTCCAGATCTGATCTAGCATCTTGGTGACCCCTGGGTATACTGTCTGGAATATATTCACCAAGCACATCACAAGCTCCCACCAACCTAACAGCTAAGGACACCTCCAGATAACTTTTGGAAGTCTGTAGCAGAATTTCAAGTTTTCTATAACTTGATGGCCCCCACTCCTATCGTAAGTGTATTAATTGGTCAGTTTGTTTTGTTCTGTGATCAGAAAGGCTTGCACAATCTCTTCTACAGTGGAGCATGGCATTAGGGACATCCTGGCTCCACGTTCCCAAGCCAGTCACTCAGAATAAACTACGAGTTCTCTCCGGAGGAAGAACTATGTTTTGAGTGGACAACTGCCAGGTCACACATGATGTGGTCCAGTTAAATTTCAAATGTATTTATTTGTTAGTTCTTGTGAGACAGGGTCCTACCCTGGCTGGCCTGGAATTTACTTGTATAGATCAGGCTGGACTTGTACTCATGGGTGATCCTCTTGCTTCTGCCTCCTGAGCTCTGGGATTACATGTGTGAGACTCCATGTCTGTCTTCAGGGTTAGATTAGTCTCTTTAGTACACACACTTTTCACAATATTGGGTAAATGTTGACTCTAAAAAAATAATCAGTTTTTGCAACCTAAACTCCATGAGCATCCTGAGCTTTTACTAACCCTGGTTACTGTGTGGATGTAAGGGAGCAGCATGAGACTAAGGAGGGTACCCATGAGAGGGAGGCCAGGAGAGGAGGCAGGGAAGGGCACCACCCAGTATGACCTGCAAATCAATACTCAGGGTTGATGGGAGCCACTGCCAAGTGCCTGGAGCTGTCCATCATTCCTGCCTTGACTCACTCTGCTTGACCCGGTCACTGGGAGGGAGGTTCTTCTGCACTGTTCCCGTTTTACAGATGTGGTTAAGCAACAGCCTCGGCATAAGTGCAGCTGTACCAGAATTTCCTGCAGCATTTACAGTGTGCCATCTCCCTCACTCCATCTGACTGTTACAGGGTGGGGCAGGGTTGGCAACTGTATAGCTGCCCCAACAGGAGAGAGAGCAGGCTGGGCCAGGCACTTGAGGTCCTTGGAAGCAGGCAAACCAGTATCAGACTTCTAGATTTTTCCCTAGTTACCTTAGGGAAGGAAAGTGTGAACTTTTGGGGCAACCTGCTATGACTGAGCTGGAAAACCAGGCAGATCATACTTAGAACCTCTTCATGGGCTGTAGACAATGAGTTCTACCACCTTGAAGCAATAATCATGGAGTCATACTGCCTTCTTGAGCTGACCCCATCTGCAACAGCTCCTCTGGGCATCCTAAGTACCCCCCCCCACTTGCACACCCTGTGCTTCTGGGTATCTAGCTTGAGCATTCTGCAGCTGCTATGGGCTGGCATCTCCGCAGGACAAAGACAGACAGCTCAGAGCTCTTGACAGGCAAAGTCCCCTCAGAAGGCCTGCCTGTGTTCACCATGCAGAGAGCTGGCCCCTGACTGCTTGTGGCCCTTGGACACAGGGGCCTTGTCCTGAGCGTAGATCTGCCTGGGCACAGCCTGCTGGGTACCACCCACAGCTCTCTGCTTGTGTTGCCCTGACCCTCCCAGGTGATGGTCCTCAGGGCCTGAACTTTGGCCCAGCTGTGACCAGTAGGACCCCAAGGCTTATAGAACTCTGTAGAAAGGCTGTGCCAGGGATTTGTGGACTCGATCCCAGCCCCCTTCTCATGCCACTCAGTCCCCTCCCACGCTGCCAGGCTAGGCTTGGGCGGCCCATTGTTGTCCTCAGAATGTTTAGGAATCAGCCATTTAATGAGAACAAAAGGAATTAATTGGTGGTTTAGGCCTAATGAGACCGCTGTGCAAATTAACAGCCCTCATCAGCAGAAACAAACAGAGCCTTTAAATGAATTGCCGACGAGCATTAAACTGAATAAGCTTTTGCCTGATGATAAATAGCAGGTCAGGGGAGACCATCTGGCCCCTTCCTGCAGCTTCTTCCAGAGAAGAGGGAGGGGCAACAGGAGAAGGAGGAGGAGCCAAAGACAGCCTGGCTAGGGCAGAAGCTAGTGCAGAGACGCAGGCCTTGTTTCACACACACACACACACACACACACACACACACACACACACACACACAC
>LOJH01016404.1:30990-42798 GCA_001685095.1 Ellobius talpinus
GAAGGAAGGAAGGAAAGGAAGGAAGGAAAGGAAGGAAAGGAAGGAAGGAAGGAAAGGAAGGAAGGGAAGGAAGGAAGGAAAGGAAGGAAAGGAAGGAAGGAAGGAAGGACAGGGAAGGAAGAAACAAATGAAGGAGGGAGGGAGGGAGAGAGTGAAGGAGACAGGGAGGGAGGGAGAGAAGTAGGGAGGGAGGGAAGCAAGAGGGAAACTCTCCTAGGAAGCATAGAAAGACTTTCTGATTCTGCTTAATGTGGTCCTGGGCATCACTCCCCAGGGCTGGAAGTAGAAAGGGGTGCTCCCCACCCTGCTCATTTTTGGGGGTCCCTCTGGGCTCTGATCTAGTGTTGGACGGTAGGAAGATCGTGTCAGACTGAAGTCTTCTGCTCCAACCTCAACCAAGCACGTAGGAGGGGCTTCTTTTATTAGACCACGTGCCTGTCCTTTCCCAAGGGAGCTGAGGGATTCATTAAATGGAGCTAAGAGTCTATGGCCTTGACCCTGGTGGTGAAGAGAGAACGTGGTAAGAGAATCTCTTGGAGGGATAGGTACTCCAGGGTTTGGAGGAATGCATGCCTACGATGAGGGTCAAGAAAGCTTGCCTCCTGCATATTCTAGTTAGCACTTGACCTGGCCTACACAGCTACTCCAGGAACTTCCCCCAGGAGTTGATTCAAATCAGCTTCCTTTGGTCTCACTCTGGTTGCCACACCCTGTCACCCTGCCACACATCACTCAGAACTCGAGTCTAACACATCTGCGTAGCTTCTGAGTGGCCTCTAGCCTATCCCTCCCACCCGTGGGTTGGCCATGCAGCCCCATCTCCACATGCACTCCTAAGGAGAGTGCTCAGCTCACTGACAGACGGACACCTGTGCACTGTCCTGGACTGGCTTTAGCTGGTTAAGTCCAGAAGGAGTTGCAGTTCTGCTGGGGTTAGGGCCCTGGGTCAGTCTATAGAAAGGACCCTTGCTCACTGTCTCTTCCACTCAGGACAGCGAGGCTTGAAGCTTTGGCTTCTCTTCTGCAGGTATCTGTATTGAGGATAGTGCAGACATGGAGTCACAGTCCCTCAAAAGGAGGGGAAAGAAGAGGGGAGCCATCTTGGCAGTAGGTCCTGTGTCGCTGGGAGGCTGCAAAGCGTGATCTGGGGGTCAAAGCCTACGTGGAAAGATAGGCAAATATTACCTCCACTTGAGGGCATGGAATCTTTTCCCTCCAAATCTCTTGTCAGATAACTGTTTCTTAACTACTAAGATCCCTTAGTGCCTGTGTTCTTGGCTGAAGATTCAGGGTGTAGGGCAGGCAGGGTTCCAGGCAGGTCAGGGCCAAGAGGTAGCAGGGAGCATCATAATGCATGTTGTGTTCAGCGTGGCATCGGAACCAGCCGGCAGGTGGAGGAGCTGGGCCACCTGCGCCTCTGAGGTCTCGCCTTCTTGCTAGGTACTATGAACCTCTCTTTCAGTCCAAGCATTTGCTGCTTTTATTCTCATTCTTAACACTAATGAGACCTGAAATATACCATGGGCATAATGGGTACCAGGCAGCAGTCACGCGTGTTGTAACATGTGGCTTCATTTCCGTTCCTTGCTTTATTTATGAGGGAGACATTATGTTTTATTCCCATTTTACAGATGTGGAAGTACGGTAATGTAATATGTCCAGCATCAACTCTGCCTGGTAGACCCAGTGGGTCAGGACTTGCCTAGACCAGAAGTCTTTTATCCTGATGGAGTTTCTATTTCAAACTCTGGGTGGGCAGCCTGGAACAGCCCTCTCTCCCACAGCCCTGCAGTTCAAGGCTTGTCCTAAACCTTATCATGGGGTAGAAGAATGGGAGCTTGAGACAGGGCTTGGGGGTGATTCAAAAAGACGTCCTCCAGGTGAGGGTGTTGAAACGGGGCCTTTGAAAGGTGGTTTCAGTAGTTCAGAGGGAGCTCTAGCTTCCTGCACAATACCAGGCAGAGAGGTCTTGGAGGGGAGGTGTGATGTTCCCACATTTGGTTCATGGTTTAGTTTATTTGGGACATCAAAGAGAACAGTGGGGGCTGGCAAGACGGCTCAGTGAGTAAAGGTGCCTGCTGCCAAATCCGACGACTCCAGTTTGATCCCCGGGGCCCACATCTTGGAAGGAGAGAATTGACCCCTGAAAGTTGACTCTCTGACCTCCACAAGGGCACTGCAGAATGTCGGAGCCCATTCCCCTCATGCCCCTTCTCAAACACAGCCACAGTAATACAAATTTAAAGGCGCCAACCTTGGCTGAGGTATTAGCCCAATCCATAAAATGTTTGCCGTGCAAGCGTGAAGAACCGAACTTAGTCCTAAGAAGTTAGACCAAAAAAAAAATGTGCCAGATATCATGGTTAGAGACTGTAGTCCCAGTGCTGGAGAGGCAGAGACAGGAGGACACCTGGGGCTTTCTGTTGAATTCCAGCCCAGGAGACCCTATCTAGAAAGAAAAGATGGGTGACCCCCAAAGAAGGATAGCTGAGGTTGTTCTCAGGATTCCACACCCACACATGTGACCCTACACAGACACACAGAAACACACACATGTACACACGCACCCCCACACACACCCACACACCCCCACACACACCCACACACATGGGTGTGCTCATGCAACCACACACACGTGCACCCACACACATAGAGAATAATTAAAAGCAGCAATCCATATTGATTTACCATTTCTGTGAATGATGCTATTTGCTATTCACAGCCATTACACTTAAAAAGCTATTAAATGGCAAATGTTTCCTCTAGCATCACTTAACTCTGGGTACTTGGCCCCTCCCACTCAGGATGAATGCACCCCATGAGGGAAACTTTCATTCCTCGGAGCTCATGCAGCTTCTCAAATACATGAGCACCCAATACACCTGGGCCCTTGCTAAATGCAAATTCCCCCTTGAGAGGCCTGGGCTGGGTCTGAGGTTCTGTATTTCTGACAGGCTCCCAAGGGAGCCTCAGCAACAAGGGGCCCTGGGGCTGCTGGTGCTCCTTCCCATCCTGGGGACAGGCAGGTGCTTCCGTAGAAATGGGACAGTGAACCCACTAGACGGCACGCAAAGTGAAAGGAGAAGATCCGTGCCAAGTCTAAAAGCCAAGGCCTGGAGCTGGCAAGCTGGTTTAGTAAAGGCACTCACCACCAAGACTGGCAGCCTGAGTTCAATCCCAAGGACCCGTACAAAGGTGGAAGGAGAAAACCAACGGACATGATGTCATGTGTGCATCCACTCATGTACACATATACTCCTCTGCGCACATATGAACCATGGCATGTGTGCACTCACATAGACACACACACACAGAATAGAAAAAAATGAAAGGCCTCCTATAATAAGAAAACCCAGACTCTTGCAATTTATTCTTTTCTTCCAAATTCTATTTTACTTTCTATTTAGTTCATAACTTAGAACTTTTAATATTCCTGGGCACATCCATGGGAGTTAGAAACCTGCTGATGTCCTCGCTACCTCTCTCCGGCCCCCTCCTCACCCCAATCTCTTTAGTTCAAAGGCCTGGACCCAGAAAGACCCAGCATTTGGGAGTTTGATCAGAAATCGTGCTGGCTTTGTTTGCAGCCTGGGGGCAGCCTCTTGCTGAGACACAGCCGAAGGCGCTGGCCTTCTGGACTATTCAGGGCTCTCCGGTGTCTGATCACCTGCCATGCCCACAGACATGCCACCCTGTTGTTCACTGGTTCACTGTGGATGCTGGTGGGTGTGCCCTGCTTTCCCAGGGGGTGACAAGCTCTAATAGTAGGCAGGGGGAGGGCAAGCAGGTAGACATAGGAGAGAGGCCTGAAGTAGTTCCTGAGCAACTCGTCCAAGACCGTGGGCATTGGAGATGTGTCATCCAAGTGTTAGACGGGGGAGAGGTCGGGTGTGCCAGGCTACTGTGGACAGTAACTCATTGCTCACTTGGACAGATCACCCTTGTGGAGCTGGTGAGGTGACTTTAGCTGGGCAAAGGAGCTTGGTGCCAAGTCTTGAATTCCTGGGACCCATGGGGTGGAAGGAGAGAACCAATTCCTGAAAGCTGTCTTCTGACCACCACACACCTACCCATACCCATACATACACACAAATAAATAAATAATAAACAAACGCAAGATGTCCCTGATGCCCATTTCCAGGAGAGTCATGCCCCTGGCACATCCAGAGCCCAAGAGTGCATCCACCCGGCTATTGATGGATCACAGTGGCTGCCTGCCCAGTAAGGCCTCCTCATCCAGATCAAGGCGATTGCCCTGGTGTGTATAGAATTGAGTTGAAGGTCAGAATACATCCAAATGTGAACTCAGGATTCATACCTGTTGCTGGTCTGGTTCTCGAGTGTGCCCCATTCTCAATGGTGTGGCTCCTGCAGCACCAGGGGTGTGTATGGATACCCCCCACACCATGCCTGCCCTACATGCGTTACTAAAGGACCAGCTTAAGACATTATAGCACTTTCATCCACTTTAGAGAGATGAGGCCAAGAAGGGATCCAGACCATGTCAAAGGAGGCTTTGCATGCTACCACAATGGTAAGCCAACAAAGGGCCATCAAATGGTATGTGCTTTCTTCTTCTGGGTTTCTTGGTATTGGCTCTTAAATACTTGATTTGTCTAGGGGATAATAATAAATACTGTGCGTGTGTGCACATACAGGGATATAAGCATGGGCGTGCATGTGTTCTTGAAGTCCATAGGTCAACCTGAAGTGTTGCTCCTTGGGTACTGTCTATCTTGCTTTCAGAAACAGGGCCTCTCACTGGCCTGAAACTTACCAATTCAGCTAGACTGGCTGGCCAGGTAGACCCAGGGATCTGCCTCCCTCTGCCTCCCAAGTTCTAAGATTAGAAACTGTGTCACTCGGTTTTCTGATGGGTGATGGGATGGAGCTCGCATCCTCACACTTGAGCTGCAAACATTTTACCATCCGAACCCTTTCCCCAGTCCCTGCAGGTCTCCACAGAGCTTCTGCGCTGCTGGCCCAGACTGTGTCAGACACGTGATGTGACTGCCGTTACTTCAACTCCGAGCAACTGCGTGAGGTCTGCTTTACAAGTTCTGGTTTTTCAGAGAAGGCAATCGAGTCACAAAACATGGACCTTTTCAGAGTTCAAGTTCACAACTCCCTTTTTTCCTTTGAAAGGTAAGCCTAGCTAGAATCTTCTACCCCATTACCCAGGTGCTGAAAACAGGGCTCAGCAAGACCCAAGAGGCTTTGCTCAGCAGGAGGTGGCTGAGAGGACCCAGTGCCAGTCTCTACATTCTGACCAGAGTTAGCTGTGGCTGTGGTTTTTCAGCTTGCCTTTATGTTCACACAGCTTCTAGGTTTCTCGAAGGATTTGCCCTCACCACCAAAACAGGAGGCCCAGATTTGACCTGATCTGTCTGTTGTTGATTAAGCATTAACAAGAAACCAGTCTCTCTCTCTGGGCAACCTTCAAAGTACCACCTAGCACTAGAATTCTGTTCTTCATGTTATATGTATGTCTGTGTATGGGAAATCTAAACTACTTGAGTATAGAAAATAAAACCAAAAAACCCCCAATGTCACAATTTCTTTTCTTTCTTTTTTATTTTGGTTTTTCAAGACAGAATTTCTCTGTGTAACAGCCCAAGCTCTTTGTAGACCAGGTTGAACTTGAACTCATAGAGATCCACCTGTCTCTGCTTCCCAAGTGCTGGGATTAAAGGCCTGTGCCACCATGGTCAGCTCATCATTTCTTTATTACTGCTAAAGATGATGATTGTTAATTGCCAACCTAATCATTTTCTCTAGATCCTTAAACATGAAATAAGCATGCATGGGACTGGGGAGATGGTTGGTAAAGTGTATGCCATGCCGGCAAAAGGACCTGAGTTCAGCTCTGAGACCTATGTTTAAAAAAGCCAGATGAGGTGGCACATGCTTGTAGTCCTAGAACCAGGGAGACAGAGTGGGCCCTGGGGCTCACTAGACAGTCAGCACAGCCCACTTGGTATGTTTCAGACCTGTGAGAGACCCATCTCAACGGAACAAGGTGGACAATGACTGAGGGGCAATACCCAACTTTGCAATCAGGTCAAGTGTAGGCACATATGTGAACATGGATTCCCACACATGAACACACACACACACACACACACACACACATACCTGAAGGTCACACAGGAGCTAGAAACAGTTGGAATCAAAGAACTGTGCCTAGGCCCTAGGTTTAAATGTTCTGCTTCTCCACAGTGATGGGCTGTGTGGAAAGAACCCTGACTTTGCAATTTACTTAAAAAGTCCAAGCTAAAAATTTGCACTTACTTACTTGTGGCNGTGTATGTGGGTTAGAGAACAGTTTTCAATGGCCAGTTCTCTTCTACAATATAAGTTCTGGAGAATGGAACTCAGTCTGCTAGCTTGGTGGCAAGAACTTGTACCCATCAATCCATATCATCAGCCCTGAATACCTAACTTTAATTCTTGCCATGAATCCTCCCCATCCCAGATTCTTTCTACATGAGGCAGAGAAGATACTATTGGAGGGGGTGAGTATGGATTATAGGGCACTATAGCAGGCAGTCCTTAGGATGTCACCCCTTCTGTAGACTTGGGGACAGAGGATGTTACTCAAGCTTTTCTGTTTTCATCCAAGGAGGGAACTGAAACTCTGTCGCTCACCATGCTCACGTAACATATACAGTTGCTGATGACTGTGGAGAAGGAGTGTGATTCAGAAGGGTATTTGTTCATTTAGCAGTTTTGAAAATTTTCTCTGATGCAGCAAGAACTGGAAGTGCAAGGCCTGGATGTTGGAAGACTTGATCATTCCTGATGCAATTATGAAAGTGGTTTTTGGCAGAGGCTGAGAGGACTCTTGGCTCAAACACTTTCAGGAGTGAAGTTCCTCCTCCACAGGTTCAGCAGAGGGACATCCCATCATTTGCAGCCTATGGTGCTTTGAATAGGCGGGGTAAACTAGAGAAATAGTTGAAAGATGGTGATGGCCATCTCTCCATCTGTCTTCAGGTTCCTCCCACGCTGACTCGAGTCTCATTGAAAATTTGTCACAGACCTAAGGAAAGAACATTTGAGGGCTGCTCAGTGACTCAGTGGATAAAGGTGCTTGCTACCAAGCCCGATGACCTTTGTTCAATCCCTGAGATCTACATGGAAGAAGGAGAAAATCAATTCCCACAAATTGTCCTCTGACTTCCACATACATGCTGAGGTACATTCATACATACATACATACACACATATTCATAATACATACATGCATACATACATGCACACAAATATAAAATCAGTAATTAAAATTCAATGAACATTTTTAAAGGAGAGAACCTGCAGGCTTACTTTTTCTTGCATTAATTTCTTTTCTGTTGCTATAATAAAACACTGTGACCACCAGGCATGGTGGAACATGCCTTTAATCCCAGAACTTGGGAGGCAGGTACATCTCTATGTGTTTGAGGCCATTCTGGTCTACTGCTTGTGTTCCAGGACAGTGAGGCCTGATACATAGAGAATCCCTGTCTTAAAACCCAAAAAATACAAAACAAAAACCAACCAAACAAGAAAAACCAAAACAAAAAAATCAAAAATTAAAAAAAAACCCACTGTGGCCAAGGAAAATTTGACTTATTTTGTTTATTTGGGTTTATGGTTCCAGAGGGATAACAGTCAATCATGGCAGAGAGGCAGCAGACATGGTATCTGGCTTGAATGGCAAGCAGGAAGCAGAGAGAGGGTTGGGAACGGAGTGAGGTTTTGAAATCTCAAAGCCCATGCCCCAGTGACATGCTTACTCCGACAAGGCCACACCTCCTAAACCTCATGAAGAGCACTGCCCACTGTGGACAAATTATCTAAATGTCCAAGACCGAAGAGGACATCTCATTCAAGTCACCATATCTTGAAAGCCTAGAATCCTGTGTTCTTTACACAAATGAGTTCAAGATGATGTGCCAGAGGGACTGTAGGGATGGTTGACAGAAGTGCTCTAGCCAATGGCCTGTCAATTACCAAGCTTATCAATGAGGTTGTACTAGACAATGCATGCTAAGTCAGACCATTAGCTGACCACAGATATCTGTCCAGACCATCATATGGACATCTTACAGAAGTAGAAGAAATAATAAAATTTAAGCTAGTAAGCATTGAGCCACTGTGTAGTCAGAGCTATTTACTAAAGATATTTATTGAATGAAGACCTGGGTAGCCTTTCCCTTTGAAGGGAAAAATATACACTTCAGAACCATGGACAGGGGCGGAGGCTGGGGGTTGTGTTTGAAGGAGGCTATACAAAGGCCAGGCCCTGGGGTCAGAGTGGGAATCGAGGTTTTAAGAGCAGGTGAGTCATGTGTGTAAAGAAACATGGTTCCCATGTGGAAGCTGGGGGCCTCACTAGGTATCTGTTGGCTCAGGAAGTCCCCAGTCACGGCAAACAGATGGACGGCCATCCTGGAAGGACAATGCATGAAGTGCTGAGCCTGTGGCCAGATCCTGCCCACCCTGCCCCCACCCCAGTTGCTTCTCTCATAGGCTAGGGATTACAGACAATGCAGCAAGCATATGGGGGGCTCAGCTCATGCCACCGCAACTGAAGACAGTTGGTCTTTGCTGTATTTCACAGGTGCTGGCAGCTGGGAGTCCATGGGTAGACACTGGGGACAGAACACTGCATTGTTGGTTACTGGATGGCACTCACTGGGAGATGGCTGTGCCTCAGTTTGATTTCTCCCTCTTTTTCACTCCCTCCCCCTCCCAACCCTCCCTCCATCCTCTTTCCTTCCTTTCCTTTCCTTTCCTTCTTTGTGTGTAGGGAATCTCAAATCCATGATTTCACAGTAACAGCAATCATTTGGTTTTGGACTATAGACTTCAAACCTCTCACATATGTATTTCACCATCCTGCTTCATCTTCACAACCTCCTCTGAGAACACAGAACAGACTCAGCTGCTTCCCTTTTATTCTCAAAGTGTGAAAACCAGGGCCAAGAGATGACTCAGTGGACAACAAACTCTTGCGAGCACAGGCACCTGAGTTCTCATCTCAACATTCCCATCAAAAACTAGGCATGACCACACGTGCCTACTATTCCAGTGCAGTGGGAGACAGAGAAAAGGGGATTATGGAACTAGCTGGCAAGCTGAGCTCCAGGTTCAAGGACAGACTGCCTCAAAGGAATAAGGAGGTTGGGATGGAGAGACGGCTCTGTAGTTAAAAGCACTTACTGCTTGCTCCTCTAGGGGACCCCACTCCAGTTTCCAACAGCTACAACAGAAGACTCATAAACACCTCTAATTCCAAAGCCTTCTTTCATTCTCCAGAGGCACCTGAACACATGTGACAGACAGACAGACAAACAGACACAGAGTGTAAGAGCCAGAGCAAGGTGAAGGCAGGGTACAGAGTGCCAGCCCAGGAGCCAGGGCCCCTGAGCCCTGTGTTCTTTCTCTTCCTAACTAGGGAAAAGCATTTAGAATTCCCAATTCAAATTCATGAAGAGGACCCTCCCAGCCTTATGTCCAATGGGAGGTCCCCAGTCTTTCTCCCTTGTGAGCCCTGAGCTTCTTGGAGTCAATGAAGGCCTTTCCTCTTTATTTTGAGTGCTGTTTGGGGTATCTCTTGGGTCATCACTTTTTTTTGCAGGACCCTCAAAGTGAGCAGGAGAGGTGTGAATTTCTATTTGCTCTGCATCCAAGAAAGCCTGAGCCCTAGGTGTGTCTCTAGAAGCCACCAGAGGTTCCTGTGACCCACCCCTTGCCCTCGGGTGCACTGAGCCCTAAGGTGTGTCTCTAGAAGCCACCAGAGGGTCCTGTGACCCACCCCTTGCCCTCAGGTGCACTGAGCCCTAAGGTGTGTCTCTAGAAGCCACCAGAGGTTCCTGTGACCCACCCCTAGCCCTCAGGTGCACATCTTCAGGACTTTTGCCTGCTTCTTTCTGCACACCAGTTCCCGTGCCTCGGGTCACACATGTCCCCATGAGGCTGGGGTCACCTGATCATCCTCACTCCCACCAGAAAAGTCTTCTTTCACCTCAAGGAGTCTCAGGCAATCTGGTGGGGCCCTATGTCTGCTCCAGGTGATGCAGTAGTGGCAAGATGCATGGCTGGAGCTGACTGAGGGACAGTTCTCAAAAGATGAAGAACCATCACTAAGAAGGTGATGCTATGTAGGGTTATCATCCCTTCATGGATGAGGAGATGGCACAGAGAACCAACCACACTGTCTGAGGCCTGGTGACCAGGAAGCTTAAGCTGACTTAGAAGCTGGGCAATCTAACTGTGAAGGTCATAGGTCATCACAATCTTTCTGTCTATATCCTATTTTCACACAAGGCCATGACTTCTTCAGGCCAGGCAGAGCCCTGAGCTTTGGGACTGTGGCAAAGGGATACATTTCTGGGTCTCAGTGGAGTCTTCTAAGGGAACTGTACTCAGGGGATGGTCCTGGGATGCTGTCAGGAGAAACTGTGAGCACATCTGGCTTGCTGTGTGACCTTGAGGAAGTCACTTCCTTTCTCTGAGTCTTAGCATCCTATTTGCTAAATGGCGATGCTTGTCCCTGAGTCCCTGCCCTGGGCATCGAATGGGACTAATGAGATAATTCCATGGATGAGCTTTCGAAAGCCGCAAAGCCCACACAGATGTGAGGATTATTCTTATGATCCCTGGCCCCACAGGATTAGCTTCAATTTATGGAGACAGGAGGAATAGGGGCTCCCAAAAACATCCAGATGTCCAGCAGCCTTGTTCAAATAACATAATACAACCTGCTTTCCAGGGTGACCTCTGATTTATTTATTTTTAAGAAGCAATTCATGCTGGGCTTCCCAGATCTTTCCTGGAACCGCATCTCACCTCCATTCCAGATGCACACATCAGGAGCCATGGGCTCTTTTTGTGGTATTCTTTTCTTTCTCCCTCAGGCCAAGAAATAAAGATTGGAAGCCGCTTCCTAGGTCGGCTGCTGGGTGTTTCTCATGGTTGTATGGAAAGGAGGCCTGTGTTGGAAGAAGGGCAATCAGAGGTTCACTTCCAGTGTGGGAAAAGGCCAGAAAGAGGGTCACAGGGCAAGCAGGCTCTGCCAATTGAGCAAGTGAACTTGAATGGCCTCATTCCCCAGCTGAAGGGCCTCTCAAGGCCTTTCACACATGGGTGAGTGTCGTTCACCACTGGCCCCATAGCAACAGCCATATTTCCTAATGGTTTTCAACCAGACCTCCCCCATCCAATAGCTTTTTGGGGACCAAAGCTCCACCAAGTGAGGGAGTGGCTTAGCACCATACTCTGGCTTCAAAGAGGGGCAGGTCAGTCAGGTGGAATTTAGCAACCTGGACTTTTTTTTCCAGAAAGACAACCTGCTTACATCTGCTGAAGAAATTCTCCCTCTGCCTCCTTGACATCCTAGGGGCATTTACAACAATTTGGAGGGGCTGTGAGGCTCTTCAAAAACAGAATGCATACTTTCCTTGCAAAGCACCCAAGGGAAGTGTGGGTGTGTGAGTGTACTGGGCATGGTGGCTGTGGGGCAACCATCACTGACAGTCAGCTGAAACAGCTGAACAGGAAGAAGAACTCAGTGTGGAAGCGGGGAGTGGTTGATTGGCCTACACCTCCTTTTGGAATGCCTGGTGTGGGTCTGAGAGCCCAGCCAGGCACATGTCAAAAGGTGCAAACAAGAGCTATCCAAGGTATGCACCTTCAGGCACAATGAGTCACCCTGGGTGGGTGGCTTGTGGCTAGCAGTCAGGGAGGGGATGGAGAAGTCACCTGTAGTGATAGGGGAGCGGGCCTGCTTTTCGTCCCGCCCGGCTCCCTCACGGCTAGCTT
>LOJH01016406.1:5526-22846 GCA_001685095.1 Ellobius talpinus
CTCATCAGTTCACTCCAGTAACATTTGCAAAGGTGGAAAATTAGATCTTTTCACTCATGGGGGTCAGATACACTACATTTATTTTTCATTATTGAAAACAACTCAATCTAAATATATTTTGATCATATTTTCTCCTTCTCCAGATCCTTCCATATCCTCTCACCCTAACTACTCATCCAAGTTTAAGCCCTATCTCAAAAAAAACAAAAATCCAATAGCAAAAATACAAAGAAACCAAATAAACAAAACAAACAAACAAACAAAAAACACAGCCCCCATAACAAAATCCACCAAACAGTAGCCAAAAAAAACCACACACACATAATCAAATCTGTGGAGTCTATTACATGTTGGTCAACCACTCCTGAACATGAGGTATATCCTAGGGCGTTTGACGTACCCAGTTGCCCCCATAATGGAGAAAACTTACTCTCTCTCTCCCAGGATATATACACCACAGTTTCATTGTTAACCTTTTCCTTAGCATCTAGGTTTTCATTCAGTCATTTTTTTTAGTATAGCAAAATAAAATATAAAAGATAAAACAGAAAACCTATCACTTTGGAGTTAGATAAATGAAACAATGAAAGGAAAAAGTCCAAGAATCAGGAATCTACATGCTTCCTCCTGTGGAAGAAAGGAACAAATATAAAGACCCACAGTCAGACATTAGGTAGAACATAAGAGATCCTGGAATGCTCATCCTTAAATTGGATTTCTTTATCTATCTTTCCCATCAGATCCCAGGGAACAACACTTCTTATAAGGACAAGCCCCATGCAGAGACCATTCATGATGTCTAGGATTTTTCCTTTTCCCTGTGCAAATTTCATTGAAGTTTATTTGTATGATTTTTCTTTTGCTAGTGGCATTTAAAAAGTGTTTGTATTATTTCATCAATGGTTTATTTTCTGCTTTATTACATATATGTTCCTTATTAATATATTACATTCAGAATTATAATGACTTAGAAAATGATTTGAAACCATTCATATAAGTACTTCCCCAGGTAAAAACTGATTGATGAGAATAATGAAAGAATCAGTGAATCTGGGAAATAGAAGTTATAAAACAATGAAAAAAATCTAAAGACAAAAATTTCAACATTGAGACGGTCTCAAACAGAAAAATGGAGATTTCTAAAAAGGAATCTACAAGATTGGTCTCAGATAAAAGATCTTACCAGAAGAAAAGAAAAAAAATAATGTTAGCAAACAAAAACAAATCCCAATCCACCTGAGGTAATCAGAAGACTGATTTGGTGCAATTAGATCATCAAGTTAATTGGTTTCTAAGGTACTAAGTGGATACTATGCCTGGAGATGTGAATATGTAAGCATCTCACCTATGTTCTTGAATCTGTTTCATTAATTCTCCGGAATTGGCATTTGTTCACACTGGATTGCAAGCATTATTCTAGGTTACATGGGCTGTATGCATCTTGTGCCCCATATGCTCTTTTTTAGAGTTTCTTAGTCTATTTGTGAGAATGTATATGTGTGTATAAAGTATATCTATTATATATAATTACATTGACCTTACAATATAGTGTATACTATTTTCCCATTTTTTAATTGTTACTGTTTTTGTGTCCTACAAAATAGTTTTTCAAGAAAATATTTTTCGAGTCAAAATGATGTTATTTATAATTATCTTCTTGCTTTAGGATCTATTTTCCACTTGAAATAGTGTGACCCTATATAACGGTTCTTCAAAGACAGTGCTATTTCCTACCACATTATCATGAATCAGGAACCCTGAATGTGGCAGTCAGATTCTGTGTCTATATTTGTTTCCATCATCTAATTTAATTTAATACTCAGTACGAGTAAGTTTTCTATAATTGTTCACTTCATTGAGGTCTACTTGCTATCTTTACCTGTCCCTATTATACGTAAATTTAGAATAAAGCTATGCACTATCATGGTGTAAAATTTTGGGGATCTAAACAAAAATTTTATTAAAACTTTAGTGCTGTCTACATTTAATATGTTAGTTTTAACAAAATATCAAATCAACTTTTTGTTTATTGTTTTCAATCTGACACTACCAGGGGTAAGAAAGTTGAATGTGCATTGAACAGAATGTGACAGTGGACTCTTTTAATCAGAGGAGGAGATCCTAAAGGAAGGAGAAGAGCCAGGACTATGTCCTGTCAGCCTGAACTGTGCAGCAAGACCCTTTATCAATAGAAAAGGAAGAAAAGGAGAACTGGGAAAATAAGGAAGAATGAACTGAAGGAGATTTAGTTCATTTTAGTCATAATTATAAATAAACATGGATATAAGAAGATAAATAGATATAATTAGATAGTGATATAAATAGAAATACAGTCATTTTCTTATATCATTCTATTTACATAAAGGTTTTATGTGTTTGTGTTATTTCTGTTGCCTGATAATATTAGTATATTATAGGGCAACATGAACTACATTTTAGTTATAATTTTAACATTATAGTTTGCCTTATTCATTCCTTAATAACATGAAAAGTGTACATTTTATGCATGAGTCTCCCTTGGAAATCAGCTATTTCATGCTTGCCTATGTTTCCATGTGTGTATATATAAACCTACATGACTGAGCGAAAATGTGTCCTTTATTTTTGACATATATTTATGCTCTTTTTCTTTTGTATTGTAAAATCTGGATGTTAAGTTTTATTTCTTTGAACTACTAGAATATGTTCAAGATAATAAGATACAGTATCTTTTCTAAAGTTGCTGCTTTAATTCCAAAATTCATATTTTAATTATTTCTCTCTATATAGTGATTGGGGTGTAAAATTCTTATTTCAGTATTTGACGTTCAATCTTTATTTTCAGAAACAAATCACCTTTCTGCATAATATTCTTAGGTTATAGGTATGGTATAGGTATAGACATAAATATATCTCTTGAAACAACCATACCTGGTGTAGGAGATTCTTCTGTCTATGTGTTGCTTTCATTGGTTTAATAAAGAAACTGCCTTGGCCTTTTGATAGGGCAGCACTTGACCTTTTGATAGGGCAGGGTAGACAGAATGGAATGCTGGGAAGAAGAAGGGCAGATCGAGACACCATGGATCTCCTGCCTGGGATGGACACTAGTTAGAATCTTGCCATAAGCCACAGTCATGTGACAATGCACAAACTGATAAAAATGGGTTGGATTGGGATGTAGGAGTTGACCAGTGAAAGGTTGGAGCTGATGGGCCAGGCTGTGTTTAAATGAATACAGTTTTTGTGTCATTATTTCAGGTGTAAGTTAGCAGTGCGGCCAGGACAAAGAAGGGGCCCTGCTCCCTACTACAGAGTGGCACCCCATGTTGGGGGCGGGATAAAGGAGTCAGTCACAAAACAATCCCACACCAGTTTGCAATTATGATTAACAAAGGGGTTATTTATTTAAAGGGAAAAACTTATAGATCACCATCCTAGACCACAGCCTTCTGCACAACCAGGAAAAGAGTATGGTAGCCAAAAGCAGATCCTGCTGCTTTTTTTCAAACCAAAGAGACCATGCCCAAGTAGGCTGGTATCTCAAAGGCTATTGGCTGAAGGAGTGGAAGAATCTCCCGCAGCAATACCTGTATGCATTTGTGTGTGTGTGTGTGTGTGTGTGTGTGTGTGTGTGTGTGTGTATTTGAGACTGTTAGGCAGCTATTATGTTTTTGTAGATGTGGACATTCAAATTTATATTGATATTCATAAAGGAGATTTTTTATATTTGATATTTTTCTGCAGTTTATTTTTCTCTTTGGCACTTTTACTCTTTGGGGGCCTGCCATCCAGCTCCTAAATAAACACATGGAGGCTTATTGTTACTTATGAATTTCTGGGCTGAACTTAGCTTGTTTCCAGCCAGGTTTTCTTAAATTATCCCATCTATCTTTTGCCTCTGGGCTAATACCTTTATCTATTTCTGTATGCCTTTCTTTACTTCTTATTCTGTGGCTTGCTCTGAAGATGGGTGGTTGGCCACTGGAGTTCTCCTCTCCTCATTTACTTGCTCCCCACTCTTTTCCTCCCACATTTCTCCTCCTGTTTATTCTCTCTGCCTACCAGCCCAGGCTATCCTTTTTTTCTGCCTTGCTATTGTCCAACTCTTTATTAACTCAATTATGTATTTTAGACAAGCAAAGCAACATAACTTCATAGAGTTAGACAAATGAAACATAAAAGAATATAAAACATCTTTGCATCATTAAACAGATTATCTACAGCATAAAAAAATATAATACATCTTCAAAGAATATTTCACAGCAGTTTTCAAAACAAATAAATCTTGATTCCTTCTCTTTTATTAATGTTTCATTATTTAATAATTTTTAAAATCAAAATAAAAGCACAGTACATCAGTTCCCTTCTTTCCTTTACTCCCTCCAACCCTTCCTTGTGCCCTCCCTCCCCTACTTCCCATTTCAATGTATTCCTTATTCCTTCTTTAATGTTTTATATATATAAACCTTAAGTCACCAATTTATTTTCTAGGTGATCTTAGACAAAAGGCTGAGGAGCAATATCATTTTATATTTACCTAAATTAATCACTATATATACACACATCCATATATATATATATAAAACTTTGTTTTGGATAGCCCATTAGGGGGTCTCATTCCTTTCTTAGTAATCAGTATTTACCAGTAGTCCTTTGCCGAGGGGGTGATACTGTGAGTTTTACCCCTCAGCATTGCCATGCCTATTGATAATATCATTTCAGGTCTTGCTTAAAAAGCCAAATTGTTAAGGAAGCAGAGTGTATATTCCTGTCATTTCTAGGCGACTCATTCATAACTGTATTCCTGAGTTTCCAGTTCAGTCAGTCTTTCTGCCCAATTTTCTGTTATTTCCTGAGCCTTAGATACAGAAGTTGTGCCATAGATGCATGTACTGGGGCTGTGTAGCCATCTTGGCATTGAGACTAGGTTTACCTTTCTTTGATGATTTACAGTTGTCATAAATTGAAGCTTCTTTGATGAGGGGCGAGAGCTTGTATCTGTAATTTTAGAATGCACTTAGAAATTATGCTGATTTTGCAAAATAGTGGGTTGGCCCCATTCTTAGATCCATCATATTTCTAATGTTGAATAGTTGGCTAAGTTTCTGGAACTTACTGGTTTTCCTCATAGTGCCTGGAACAGCCATTTGCTGTCAAGACATGAATGCTACTATTTCAATTTTAGTGACCCTGCCAGGCTGGTAATTGTTAAAGTTCACAGTTGGATAGGACTATTGATTGCTTCTTTTGATGGAAGATTATGAAGTAACTTCTGGTACCATGAAAGCTAGAGGGAATGAAGGAGGCCATCACTCTAGGTCCAGCAAGAATATTTTAGTTCTTCTTTCCAATGTTTACTGATTTTTTTTCTTTGAAAATGTACTAACACTAACCTTGAACTTCCTGGAAGCAACCAAGGGCAATAGAAATAGCCTCTATTATTTGAGGAGTCACTTGGACTAATTTAGCCAAAAACTCCAATAGAGATTTCTCATTCCAAGTATTATAATTTTTATAAGGTAGTCTATGATGTTTGTGGGGAGCACTGTATACATACACATAAACATATATGTATATGTGTTTATACATTATGTATTTACATAAATGTGTGTGAGTGTATATATATANAGAGATTTCTCATTCCAAGTATTATAATTTTTATTAGGTAGTCTATGATGTTTGTGGGGAGCACTGTATACATATACATAAACATATATACATATATGTTTATGTGTATGTATTTACATAAATGTGTGTGAGTGTATATATATACATGTATATATGGATGGGTATAGGTATATAGTGATTAATTTAGGTAAATATAAAATGATATTGTTCCTCAGCCTTTTGTCTAAGATCACCTATAAAATAAATTGATGACTTAAGAAAAAATAAATAAATAAATAGATAGATAAATAAATAAATAAAAAGAAGTTTAATTAAAAGAAGTTTTTAAAATGTGAATTGAAACTGGCTCTCTTTAAAATACAGTACAAAATCAAAGCAACTTATATATGTATAACATATTACTGGAGAAAGTTCAACGTAAAAGAAAATGCATTTGCAGAGTATGGGAGGTGTATCAGTGGATCACCCAAGTTTGGATCCCCAGAGCGTCCACGTAAGAGTGCATGTCTTTGTAGTGCCTATACCAGCACAGAGGACTAGATAGGTGGATCTGGGAGTGCTTGCTAGCCAGCCAGTCTATTCACAATGGTAAACACCAGTAGTAAGAGATTCTATCTCAAGAAATAAAGTAGAAATATAAGAAGGAACCTGCAGGTACACATGTATGAGCAAACTTCCTTTCATGCAGGAGTATATGCAGAATGTAATCTTTCTGTGGGCCTCACATATTCTTTCTAAGTCTACATGATTTTAATCCCTTGTGTATGTGATCTTTATTTAATACTTTCATCTTTCCAAATGAGAAATAAACATTGTAAAACGATTGGGCATTACAAAGAAATGTAATACAATTAGATAAGTATAAAGATGACAATCCATTTATTCTAGACAAATTCAATATTCAGTAGTTAAGAATGATTGAAGGTCACCCTTAGAAGAGACAAAATGGATGTTTCCATCATTGTAAGAAGTATAATGGGCATAATTGATGTGAAATATTATACAATGTCTTTCAGGTTTTTTAATTTTTCAATTTTGGAAATTCTCATACATTTTACAACACTAAAGATTTTCTTTGCAGTGTATATGTTCATATTACTCATTTGCCTAAAATAATTGCTGTTTGTGGAAGTATATATGGGACTTATTGCAAGCCTTCCTGAGTGTTAGTTTTGTCATTTCAGAATCTTAGCACTTCCCTTTAAAATGTTCAATTCAGACCTGGTTTTAAGCAGGGGACCCATGTGCTATTAAGGAGAGAACCTACTCTCACAAATTGTCCTCCAACCTCAAACAGGTCCAGCATGGCTTGCATTCCCACACCTTCACCCTCTCTATGCATAAAGTAAATCAATGTCAATTTAGAAAAAAATTAAAAATGTGCCATCTATTTCCTCTTCTCTTGAACTGTGTATTCATGACTATGTCAATCAAAAGACTGTAAAATAAATACACCTTGAGGAGCCGAACCATTAGAAGGCCAGTGGTCCTGTTAAGCATCACTGTTTTTTAAAATATGCTTTCATTTAAAAGCAGCCTCTTAATGCAAAGATGTTCAGGGTCCAAGAAGAAGCTGACCATCATTGTTAATCATAAGCCAGTATCAACCACAAGACAAATTAGTGAGATATTCAGGAACTCAGGCCCTCAGCTTCCCATACTTTCTCACGTAAAACCTAAATTCTTCAGTGATCTATCCTCTAGGAATGCTCTCTAACTTAATACTTAGCCTATGATTCCATGAACATAAGAAATGGATAATTTACGTCAATAAATTTGGGGATGACATAATTGAATTAAATGTACTGACTTAAGCCTTTAAAAATCTCATCCTGTTGATCTAAGAATAGATGGGTTGTTAACTGATCAATGGAGAGAAATTGGCATAATGTCACATAAAATAAAGCTTGTATTCTGATTCTCTCATTTTTGACAAGATGCCTTTGGGCCTCTGGGATACATATTTTCTACTTTGAGAAACAGAGATAATTATTTCTATTTTAAAGTTGATAAGATAAAGTGTAAATACCAAAATATTTCAGTAGTAGATGAGAAGCAAATGGCGATGCCCGTGGCAGCATTTGTTGGAGAACCAGTATCTTTTCATCAGAATAACAATATTTACTAGTGCACATGTGAGTGAGTTTTGTAATGTAGCTTTGGGTTTTCATACTGTCATACATTTTTGTCAATTATGCAGGCCTTTTCATGGATTCTTGGGATTTGAACTCAGGTCTGCATGCATGTATAGAAAAAACATTGCTCACTGAATATCCTCCTTATCCCCTCTTTCTTCTCTAATAAGTAATGTTATACATTTCTAGTTCATTTGTTTCTAAATGGTCACTCACATTTTCATACATTTTTGTGAAGTATATGACTCTCAAGAGCCAGCATCTCTTTCAGATTTTTGATTTCAGGTCTTCTGGATCTATATCCAGAAGTGAAAACACTTCCCCAAAGTTCTATTTTAAATTTGTTGATCCTCCCATTAGTGTTCCCTGCTATAGCTGTAGCTGTATTTACTGTATTCCACCAAAAATGAACAAGGCTTCAAATGTTTCCAGTTTTACCAACAGGATTTTCCTTTTATTGTTTTGTCTCCTTATCTTTTTACTAGCAATAAGGACATCTGTGAGGTGATAGTAGGATGTGGATTTTATTTATATTTTTCTGATTAATGCTCCTAATCATCTATTAGCTATTTTTCATTTACATTCCTTTTCAGAAATATATTTGTTTATTTTCAGTCACGGTATTGATGTTTCATTCTATTGAGTTGTAGGAGTTATTCATATCGTTTGGATATCAAAATGTGACTCAAGGACCCGTAAATTTCTATTGCAATGATGTCTTTTTCAAGATACTAGTTCTTTGACTGTACTGAGACTTTCTGTTTTCACATCATTACAGCTGTCTGTTTTTGTGCATGTTGGCTGGATGGTGGGTGTCAGGTGTATTCATTGGACAAATCAATGCTGGGAAACTTTCCTTGTTTTTCTTAGTACTTTCACATTTATATGTCTTCTGTTTATGTCTTGTTGGCTGGGTTTTCTCTTTGATATAATATGAGGGTCTAATTTCATTCTTTTTTGTTTGTTTTTCAAGACAGAGTTTCTCTGTAGCTTTGGAGCCTTCCTGGAACTAGCTCTTGTAAATTAGGCTGGCCTCGAACTCACAGAGATCCACCTGCCTCTTCCTCCCAAGTGCCGGGATTAAAGGCACGTGCCACCACCATCTGGCTCTTATTTCATTCTTTTAAAAATATGGATATCACAGTTTTCACACCATTTGTGCGGGAGAATATTCTTGTTACTGTGTATTCATAAAATCTGTATCAGAAGTCCCCTGAGTGGACACCTACTTCTTTAGCTTTGAGATTTCTGTTTTGTTTCTTGGGTCTGTATGTCATTTTTGTTTGCTTGTTTGTTTTGGCAGTAGTTGAATATTATAGTTTTCATAGTTTTATAACCTATTTTGAGATCTTAAAATGATATATTTCTATCTTTTTCTTTCTCAATCTTTCATTGACTGCATGAAATATCTGTAAGCTACATGAGAAATTTGATGTTTTTTCTTAATTTGATAAGCATTGGCATTTTGATGAGGAATTTGAAGATAAATATGCATACTAGAGAAACTTTAATTTTTTTCTTAATCCAGGAATATAAAATGTTTCTCCTGCATTTTCTATTTCTTAATGTGTATCATCAATGTTTTGAAGCTTTGACTGTACAATTAATTCATTCAACTAGAAGGATGTGTTTGAAGCAAATACCTTGTAAACTATGGTTACTAAACAAAAAAAATCAAAGGACACAGTATTGCTTTAAAGATTACTAAAATATGTGTTCCTGCCATAGCCAGAATCTGTGTTGATTTTCACAGCTCCTGTTACCATCAAATGCGATGTGACTGCCTAGGGTCTGAGATATCACTTGGGTTCATGTTGGAGTCTGGGGACTTTGCTACTAATGGACCCATGTTGATCTGAGAGGCTTGCACTGCCATCCAGACTATGGTAACATCTGGACTCAAATTGATGCTGATGGCCATGATCCAGTCTGTGGTCCCTTTGCAGCTAGGGTCCGTATTGATGTCCGTTCCCTGTGTTACCACAGAGGACCATGCAAGTCATATGCGGAACTATATGATGGACCATTTGTTGAAGTACAAGGGCCATGCTGAGCTGGCCCCTCCCATAACTCTCCCTGGCAGAGTGGACCTTGATGACCCAGGCTTGGGAAGGCTGACACCACCACTTACCACCCTTGCTGCTCAAATATGAGGAACTCTTTAAAATTCCAGCATAAAAAGAAAAGTCAGGCATGTTAATATGTACCTGTAATCCCAAGATGGGGAGGTTGAGGAAAGCAGATTTCTGAGTCTCTCTTCCCAGCCTTCATTGGTCTAAGAAAATTTCATATTACAAAATCACATTTGTTATCAGTTCTTGAGGAATGATACCCATGCTTGTCATCCAGCATTCCCCTGCACAGTCACATATATGCCGGGGAGGATTAACATTATATACACACATACAAAATATTAAATATGAACATTGAGTTTCTATAGGTAACAGTATAAATTCTCTTGATATAACTCAAAATATTACATTAGCAACCCATTATTCCTGGACTTCACATATGAATTCATAACCCGGGAAGTTAATCATATGCACAAATACACTTTTCAGAAAAATTTAGCCATCTGAAGTAACTTTCCCAGCAGAAGCCAACAACGCTGCTGTTATTTTCATTACAGTTCTTTCACTGAAACTCTCTCCAGATGAGCAGGGATCTGAGAAAATAAATTAGTGGCCATTCATGGATATGACTCTGAGACAACTCTATTCAATTAGTGTGTATACAGCATTCCTGAAAGTTGAGATTCAATGCTTGCAAGACACGGTCTGCCCAAGAACAACATCTATTCAAACCATAACATGGAGAAAGGAGGAAAATTTAAAAAATAGAGAGGAAAAGAAAAACTCCATGGGTCATTTAAACTACCTTAATGTCTGAGAGATTTTAACTGAAGAAAAACTTGTCTTTACTGCTAGCTTATGATGAATGAATATTTCAGACTGAAAGCGGTCACAGAATGATAAAATTACATAAACCAAAGGGCAGCTGCTTTAGCCAAATATCCACAGAAGAAACAATCACACTCCCCAGTCTTCTGTTTGCTTAGATTGTTATTAATTTGTGTAGTTGCTCTTAAACAACCAGTGCACTTGTTCTATTGCCATATTTATAACCTTCCTGACATGATTGCTCAGAGCAATTTTACCTCTTCATGCAAATCATCTTTTCTTCCAGTCCTTTGCTTGCTGTCCTGATAACTGTACAAATGTCAGGAAAGTTCAAAGTCAATACTTTGAGAACAGACAGGGGAGATGGAAGAAATCCAAGAATGATAATTATTAAATGCTTGCTCCAGTCTAGGCATTATAGGATGAATTTTACTACTATATTTACCATTCATAATATTTTTATGAGTTTTAATATATATGATCAAGATTATCTGGATATTGTGTTTTATTGTCTAAAATGATGCAAACATATACCAACAGAGTCACAGTTAATTAGAATATTGACCCTAACTTCATTTTTCCACTGTTTATAGCAGTGTCATATTTTAGGAGAATATTTTCTAGACTGACTTGCAAAAGAAATCTTAGCCTGAAGCTCCCTGCTTGGAAATGGGCCTCTCCTCTGATTAGATTCACACTAAAACCCACCACATGTCAAATAGACTTAAGAATAAAAAGTCCTATCTGCAGAGTTTGCCTGAATAGCTTATTGATTTGAATTTTTTTAAATAGTGAGTTCAGCAAAATAAGAAAAGCAAGAGAACCAATAACTTAAGCTCAAATGGTTCATTCCCAAGCTGTGCACAGTCACAAATAGAAGAGAAGGCTGTCTCTGTCAGCATACCACTGCATGCTGTGGCATGCTGTATTCCGGTTCCTTACTGAAGAGGAAATCGATGCTGCCATTTTCTGCCCTGCATTGCCTGAAATATTCATAGAAAGTTTTTTCTAGAGGAGGCCAATTTTTATGTACAAAATTTATCTTCTAATTACCTGTATATATATTGGTATACTATGGCATACTATTTCTGAAGAAAATAGTCGTGAATAACAAAGCAATGTTAGCAACTATTGGATCATAATCTCTCTTAACTCCCATGCTGTGATTTTCTTTTTACAAATATATAACATGGTACCTAGTTTCATTGAATTATCTACAAATTCATGCAAGATAGAGTTTTACTGTTCATCAGGGCAAAAAATCATCACAGAGACCAAATGCAATAAATTCTCTTGAGAATTATACACATTCACCTCTGGCCTTCCCTCATGACATGTTTCTTTACCTACATAGCAAACAGATAATTTGAATCGAAGGAAATCTGTCTTTTGCTCTTTTTCAAAGCTCATCTTCTTATATATTTTGTTATTATAATTAGATATTCACAGAGGATATGGTGCCTCATGCCTAAATTTATATTTTCTTAGGTGGTTGAGACAGTAGGATCACAGATCAAGAGTCTGCCCTCCTGCCTCAAAATACAGTTGAAAAGTCTGGTTGTGTTGAAGAGTAGTAAAGTAATTGCTTAGAATTCATTCAATATGCAGTACTAAAAAACAGATGTCCTAATTCCATAACATAAACTTTGTGCTGTAAGTGAAAAATATACTAAAATTGAAAATTCATTACATTTTTGTATGGTATTTGCAATAAGCAACATACTGGCATGTCTTTCCCATTGTTCCAGTACAAAGATAGCTATTAATCCACAGAAAACAGTATATGAGCAATGGATTTTCAGCAATAAGGCATTTGAGTATCAAAAGTAAATATGGGAAATTAGTGGAAGCCAAGTTCTTGTGTGATTTATGGCATGGATGAGGGTAAGATATAAACACACATGATCATAATTGCCACATCTTCAGAAACTGTATCCAGTTGCTGACCAGAGAACAAGTTTTAAGTAGTAGAGAAGAATGATTTGCTAAAGCTAATATACAACTTTCTCAATTCTTGGCTGGTAAGAATGAATGAATGCATTTCATTTTTACTCCAGGTCTAAACTGTACACTTTCACTACCCATAACATATATCCTTTTAATTCTTCTGTATTTCATCATGTGAAATTTATAGACATTTGCTGAACCAGATGTAAAATAAAAATTATATAACTTGCTATTTTATGCATCCTTGTCTTTTGAAAAACCATAGAAAACGAAGATTTGATGCTATAATTTGGGATGCAGTTGCTATGACAACCAAGAAGCACACTACTGCATGCCACTATTCAGATGCATTTCAATATTTAGAATGATCTGGTGTATTATGTGCAATTCTTCATGTAGATTTAAAACAGCACAGTCTAGTATTTGTTTTTAAATAAAGCATTTGTTCTATTGTTAATACAGAATTTGGTTTATGTGAACATATATAAATATGGAACAGGTGAATCACTGTAAGAAATTCCAATATGTTCTCTAAAACTTATAATTTGTAAAAATATGTTATAGAAAATATATTTACCTAGCACAAAATACTGGCAACACAAAATAAATTTTTGAATAAGCATAATAGTCAATTATTTAAATGATCATAAGAGATTAACAAAGGGTAATTTCTTTCAAATAGTTGTCTTTAAATTTGACCCTTTCTTAAGTCTTTATTTGTTACATCTTCGACTGCCCAGTGATGTCTATACCAAGTTTCTTGACAAGCACATTAATGTATTTGCAAAATTAACAAGTTAGTGCTATTTAAGGCTTCCCTTTCATATAATTCTCTGAATTCTGATACTGGTCACACCAAGTTGAATAAACAGGTAATCAACAGATTAAGAGAAATTTTGCAAGTCATATCTCTGATAAGGGGCTAAGGACCAAAATATGCATGGCTCTCAAGTAACTCAACAGTAAGAAAACATGTAGCCAAGAAGAAAATAGACAAAGACCTATGTATTCTCACGTCAGAAAAGGTTTCAGCCAACACATATATGCAAATTGTTACCATCTGTACTCATTAGTAGTACAAAACCCACAATTATATGGGCAGCCTCAATCATTAGAGTGGCTGTTATACAAAGGATAAAATGCATATGCAGGGTGTTGGAAATCTGTATAGAAAAGAGTACTCTTAAATGTTATTTGTATGAAACTGCATGGAATGTTATTTTTTTATCTATTCCTATGTCTCTGGTAGGCATGCAACTTGATACGCACTTCACATTATTGTACTTTGTATATACTAGATTTATATTTTAAACTTTAGGTTCATGACAACCTTGTGCCAGGAAAGTCCATTGACATCATTTACTTGTTTGACTGTTTGATTTTTTGGTTAACAGAATGTGCTAACTTCATGTCTCTGTGTCACATATCAGGAATTGTCAAAATATTTCTAATTCTGTTACGATTACTGTATTTGCTATGGTGATCAGTGCGCATTGACCTTTCCTGTTACTATTGTAGCAGTTTCAACTCTTTATTCTGCCCATGTGGAATGGGAAACTTAACGTTGTGGGTTCGCACAACACAGTACCAACCACCTCATTGATCTCTCACTCTCTGCTGTGGCCCACCTGTCTCCTACTATACACCATTATTAAAAATCAGGCCAATTAATAATCCCACACCACGTCCATGACCCTACGCTCTGATGAAGGAATGCTAAAGGCGAACAGAGGCTGAGACCTAGGACTCTAGTGCCAGACAAGCAAGTCGTGAATGCAAAGGCAAAGTTCTTGAAGAAAATGAAAATTACTACTTTAGTGAAAGTGGAAGCATTATAGAAGAATGTGCATCGGACGTTTAATTAACATCGGAAAAGATTTAGTCTCCCAGTTAGAAAAATCAAACCAGACATTCTACATGTAATTACATATAGAATAAATTTTGGCAGTTATCTGAAGTTATACGTGGGTGGGGTTTGATGACCAAAGCCATCTCCGTGACATAAAACTCAAGGTAACATAGAAATGCTAGTATAAAATCTCCAGCAAGTTAACTAAAAGACCAAATTGAGATAGTACGGAAGATGACCACTATCAGCAACAGATTTCAAAGTCACCAAGAGAGTAGAGCACTAGAAGAATATCCCATGCAAGACCTTTGTGTCTAGCCAAAAGTCTAGGTCTGTCCCCCAAATTTATAGAACCAGGATAATCCTATGGGAGTGGCTAATGCACATGGTGACTTGATGTTAACTATCATTTTATATTCCAAAATCCTAAATCAATGAATTGTATTAAATATTCTCTGCCTGTGCTCAATAAATAAACACAGAAAGCTTGGTTGTCCACGCACTGTTAATACATTGATTGCCGAATATTTAAGGTCTAGTATTGAGGTTTTCTGCTCAGAAAAGAAAAGTTGCCTTAAAATTCTCACTTCTCATTGACAATGGGGACTTGATCACTCAAGATTCTGCTGAGATGTATATGAATAACAGTTTCTGTGCTTCCTAACACATTTATTCTGAAACCTATGAATCAATGAATAATGTTGCCTTATAATTCTTCTCAGCATATATATATATACACATATATTTCATATGGGTCCAGTGTCCATAGACAGTGCTTCCTCTGATGAATCTAAGAGGAGAAAATAAAAAATATTCTGGAAAAAAATTACAGGCTTAGATTTGTGATGTATAAAAAGAAGACAAGAAAAATCAATATTAATGGTAGGTTAGAATAAAATGATGCCAAATATTGTAGATTACTTTGAAAGCATTAACTGTATATACAGGAAAAGCAAAGGAATGAGACTCAGAAATGGAAGTAAGATGAAACTGGATTGCAGCACTCTTGATGACATTGTGTAAGTGAGAATTTGCTTCATACAGATGAACAAAAGAAATGGTTCTTCAAGCTGCCTCTGGTGAAGATGCCATGAATATTGATGCAATGAGCATTAAGCTTGAGAAGCCTCAGTTGTAGGCATTGTGTTGTAGATTATGAGTTAACAACCACAAGATCATTTTGTCTTCATTTTGACCTATTGTGAATCTGTGTAATGACACTATCTACTGAAAAAAAGAGGCTTTTCTGATGAGGGGCTGTTTGCATTGCCTATTTGACATCCTGTGTACAGTTCAGTCTCCACTACTCTGAATGTTCAGTGTGTCTGTCCTTCTTAAAGGCTGGGAATATGGTCATTACTGCTGCTGCTTCTTCCACCCTTTTCCAAAGTTTAAATAAAAACTCAGTCAAACTGGGCATCCGGTGCAAGCCTTTACTCCAAACACTTGGATGGAGGATGCAGGCGAATCTCTGTGAGTTTGAGGCCTGCCTGGATTACATATTCAGTTCAAGGACAGCCATCTATGTAGAGAAACAAATCTTAAAAACGAAATTTTAAAAATACATAAAAGGAATAAAAGATTCTGTCACTATGCTCTGTATAGCATTTGTTCTTTAATTATGTGAAATATGTTTTAGTTTGTTATTGAATTTATTTGTCTTGGTAGAGTGTGATTCAACTTCTCAATAAGATTTCTATTTTGAAACACAAAGTCTTTGATTGGGTGTCTGGAGAGTCATGTGTATATAACTGTGTTGGAGGGTAGGCATTTAAGTACCAATGTGCTTTCCAAGAAAGGCTAGAATGTTGAATATTCTGCTCTATTTCTCTGGTCTTTTGCCTGGAGGCAAGTGATGCAACCCACTGTGCAGCCCACCTCTTTGCAGCTAGGCTGGTGGCCAGCAAGCCCCAGCTATCCACCTCCTTCTGCCCTTTATCCTCAGTGCTGGCCTTATATATGTGAGTGACCACTCCCAGCTTTTGACTTGGGTGCTGGAAGTGTGAAGTCACTCTTACCAGACCCTCTTACCACTGAGCTGTTTTCTTAGACCCTAAATTACTACTTTTGTGATTGTATTTGGCAAACCGGCTAACATTTGCCATGGAGCATTGATAAATTTTATATTATGTTTTCTTTACATGATCTCAGATAACTTTTACCCTCCTGTCTTTCATCAATCTTTTTATAAACATTTGAAGAATGTTTCTTTTTCCTCTAGTTTAAAATTCATTTATAATATTCGACTTGCTAATTATTAATAGTTATTGAGCAGTCACTATATATCTTATAGAAAGTTACTACTTGAGATATGGAAGAGTCTTATATTTATATTTGGGTGATTCTTAAACATTTCAAAGCTTGGATCTTGCAAGTTAATTGTTTTAATGATATTAACATCAAGCTGGCAGTAGCAAGTACTTACCTCAGAAACTAAGAACCAATGGAAGAATGGACTTATCTCAGTCCCACATTACTCTTGTATCTGTTGTTTGTGTAACAGAATGGCCAAACTCTTGGGTTCACCCTTGAATTTTTTCTTGTTCATAATGAAGACAGTCTCTTGCTTTAGGGACTAACCTTCTCAATTCAACCTTTGTGTGCTCCAATGGACCAAAGATGTGCTCAGATCACTGTGAAAAGACCCATCTGCTTCTTCAGTAGCTGTATTTCACATGGAAATTTATATGAATATGATGACTTTCCTGATGTTGCTCAGTGCTTTCTCCTTTCTTTTCTATTTTAGCTTACCTTTAGAATAAAATTGGAGGCCTTATGTGTATTCCAATGATAGCTATCTACTTCAATAAAAGGTTTGTTCCTTGAGAGGAGAGGGAGCCTCAACTGGCCCCATCCTATAGCCACACTGATGAATATCT
>LOJH01016407.1:5044-22846 GCA_001685095.1 Ellobius talpinus
AGACAGACAGACAGACAGACAGACAGACAGACAGAAGACAGAGACAGACACAAAGACAGAGAGAGAAAGGAAGCAGAGGTGGAGACATAAGCCGCATGTCACGATGGCTCTAAGAGATCCAGGCTCTTTGTCCTCCACAACTCTTCTCAAAGAAAGGAGTTTTTGAGAGCATGGTTGACATATTTGGTCAGGTAGGAAATGGAGAGCTGATAGCCAGGGAAGGAGAGAAGGGAGAGGGCAGCTTGTTTGGCCTTCTTCTGCCTTCTCTTCTTTGTGATATGCCAACTCAAGTCTGGTCATAAACTCCCAGGTCTCTGGGTGCGCGGGAATGGGAGGAGGGTGCACACTACTGTCTCAAGTCCCGGGGATGAGGCTGTGTTCTTCTCCTTGCTGTGTGGATGGAACATCTCCAGATGGTCAGCCAGGAAGCGTCTTCCCTTAGCTTCTTTTCTTTTTGCTAAAAGAAACTTGTGGATCCAGTTCTGTTGATGCTTCTCTGGAGTCATTTGCACTTTCAGTTCAGTTCAGTTTGCTTGCAGCATCCAATTTTGAGATTCAGTGCTGGGCTTGAAAGAACTCCCCCCCTAATAGTGTGTTTAGAGGGTGTTGAATAATCCATAATAAAGCACATTGTATTTATTTATTCTGTCCTCCTTTATTCTGCACAGAAACATCCATCTTCCATCCATTTGTCTACTAAAGGGCATTCAAGATGTTTCTGAGACTAAGTGCCCATAATGAGAGAGGAGTGTCAGGTAGCCAGTGGCAGGTGTCCCCTGGAGTAACCAGGACAACCTGCTTCCCACCATTTTCACTAAACCTTGACCTTCATGTACACTGGAAAAGCCACCAGTATAGTTCTGCCCTTATAGAGGTCATGCCCTTTGCTCAGACTCAGATCCCCAAAGTCAGGCGCTCAGCTTTGAGTAAGACTGTTGAAATTCTGTCTGCGTCCTTTAATTGGCTTTGATGGCTCCCTCTCTCATTTCACTGGTTCCTCTTCAAGACTTAGAATGTGCTTTTAGTAAGTAAAGGAAACTCTCCTCCTCCTACCCATTCTGCCTCACTTGTTTTCACTGATCAAGACTTTCATTGCAAATAAATTATCCCAGCACTGTCCATCGTTGTTAGCATTTAGTGGAATTGGCATCTGTTTAGCTTTCTCCCTACACATTTCCTTTGTTCACAATTCCCTCTTATAAACTGGGCATACTGGCATACATAGTAATCTCTAATCTCAGGAGGTGAAGGCAAGGGTGGTGAGTTCAAGGCCAGTTTGGGCTAGGTAACAAGACACTATCTTAGAAACAAAACAAAACATGCCTCGTTTCCTAGATGTACTTTCTGAAATCATTTGCCTTTGTTTGTTCTTGAGTGAAGCATGTGTTGTAAAGTGGGTGTTTTGCCTGACCCAACTCTGTGCTCTTTAATTCCCAGTCTTCCTGGGTGAGAGTTAAACCAGCTTAGAATTCCAGGCAGACCTTCAGGATGCTGAAGATGCTACCCCACTGCCTCTTGCTTCAGGGCTGTGATGCAGAGGCCTCCTTACTCTTGTCTGATTGCCCAGCATTCCTGATGCGCTTTCTTGTCTGCCACACTTTCACCGCGGTGTGTCTGCTTACAAGTTCCTTTCTTCCATTCTGTCTTCTGAGATTTCCAAATCAAGTGACTCCTGTCTTTCTTTAGTTTTGAAATGGCTAGCAGTTGTCTCTTCAGAGAGCGCCTGCTCCTGAATCTCTCCCCTAGACAGTTCCCTTAGCACTCACCCGACTTTCCACCCTTGCCCCGTGTTGTGTTATTGGCTCTCTGGCATTTTCTGCTTCTCCATCCCTATGCTGTCCTGCTAGTGCTTTGGGTCCAGCCTCCCACTTACCAATCTCCATTCCACTCTTCCATTGGTTTCTTTAGGCTTACGTTTCAATAATTTGTTTCTTTTTGAAGAGGTTTTGTTTATTTCCCAAATGGTCGTGTTTAAGTCACTGTTTCTGGATTGAGTTTTTAATTCTCTGTTTTTCTTCATTAAATATTTTAAACTTAGAAATCTCATCTGTCCTTTTGATCAGTCCAGAGTCTCAAGTCCTTCTGGGGGACTCTCTGAACAGCTGCTTCTTGCTGTTCTCTGGGATCCTACACCTTAATTTTCTGTGAGTTCTACTTGCCCGACTCTAAGTCCTCAAGGAGCATACAGGACCTGCAGGATGGCTTGTGACTCCTCCAGAGGGAGTGTATTTCTTCCTTTGTAGGATGTCACAGAGAGTGACTTGCTGGGACCGCCTGGTTTCCGGGATGAGCAGGTGGGTGAATTTGAACCTCACAGAGAGTAAGGCTGTGGTTAGGCCTGTCTGTTAGTGGATCCCTTATTTTTATTTTTTCGTTTCTCTACTTGGATATGAGCCAAGATACTTGTGTCATCTTGTCTCCCTTTGCTGGTGGCTGACTTTTTTTTCTTTCTGGTTTATCCTTTTTCTGATGGTGTAGGCCTTCAAGAAACCGAGCTTTGGTGTTGGGTTGGGGTGATCATGTCCCAGGACTTGTTTTCTCTGTTGCCTCAGCCCTGAATCTCAACTGGGCTGTTGTCGGCTAACGTCCAGAAGCTACTCTGCCACAGCCCTGTCTCTGCAGACTGAAGGCCTGTGCTGTCAGCCCTTCTGACATAGGCAGAGACTTATTACTCTGAGTTCACCTCCGTACTTAGAAAGATATTTGACATAGTTATTCTAGTACCTTTTTACTCTTAAAGAATATCAGATCCACTATACTGATGGGGCAAAGGCCCTCAGAACATTGATGTATGAGTAGGTGTTCCTTGCAGCGTTACACTCTGGCTGTCCTATCCAGTGCTTTAATTGGTTTGTGTTTTGACACTTAGCTTATGTTAGTCCTTCCGAAGTTTCTAGCTTCAGTGCTTAAGTTCCAGGCCAAGTGTGGCTCCTGCTGCACAGTACACACAGCAGGCATCACTGCCTCTCTCCCATGATATAGGAAGTAGCCCACACCTTTCTCAAAGTGCTGGTGGATACACGTCCCCAGCACAGATGTGACAGAGTCATCAAGACCCCGCCCTGTCTCAATGCCTCGTCATCTATGTAAGACATAGCTTCCTTGCTGGGAAGCTTGTCCTGCCTCCCTCCCATGCTGGGACACAGGCAGAGGCCTATGGGAGGTTTGTTTTGTGACTGTGACTGCTTAAAATGAGAAGAGACCTATCCATTTTCTATTTGCTCTTGAGACCTTAGTATGGCTAAGCAAACCAGGCAGCATAATAATGATGACTGTCACAAGCTCTTGAGTTCCTATAGTGCTGTGAATGATTTTCACTGGGACCTGTACTGCTGGGGACACTCAACTCAGCTCCAAGTGTCCTGGCCACTTGAAGTTGAGCTCCTGACTGGCAAATAAGGAGGACAGGCAGACCTTCATTATGGAATCAGTCAACAAACTCCTTGAGCACTTTCGAGTGCCAGGCATTTGTTCTTTACTGCTTTGGCCTCAGGTGAGAATGAGGTCTGGCTTTTGTCCCCAGATAGCTGAGAAGAGCCTGCCGCACATAAACCCCTGAGTGTCAGCACATAAACCCCTGAGTGTCACCCATGGCCTACCCCAGTCTCTCACTGTGTAAATGACGTAACTAAGGCCCAGAGAGGGAAAGGAACCAGCTCAGGGCTGCATAGAAAATACTTATATCACAAAGATAGTGAGTTGGCACTGAAAGATAAGGAGGCGTTGCATCGCCTGGGTCCCCTGGAAGTCATCTGCCTGCCTATCAAGTGATTTGTACCACGGTGTAGATGTCAGCAGTAGATTCTGCTCCTGCAGGGCTCTGTAGAAGCTCTCTCTAAGGCATTCTGGGCCTCTGTGGCAGGTTTAGCATGAGCCCCTCCTCAGTTCCCTCCCTCAGCGCCCCCCCCAGTTCCTGGTCAAGGAAGACAGCTTGAACAAAGGCTTGACTGCAGTCTATGTCAGGGGATGGGATGGCTTCCCCCGCCCACCCCATCAGAGCCCATGCCACATAGCCATAGTTATCAGGCTCCAGCTGGGACTATCTGGGGTCTGCTGGGAAGGCTGGGGCTCAAGGCACAGCTCAGGACAGGCTGACACAGCTGGGAGTAGATAATTTCAATCTGTGTCTCCAGACAGAGGGAGAAATGTCAACACAGGCTGCTGGGCCAGCAGCCTTTGCTGGGGGAGGGTAGGTATTGGGCATCCTGCTGCCCCTGTGCTTACAGAGCCCGCTGGCGGTATCCCCGCATCCTATGAACTGGTCCCTCCCAAGTACAAGAGACTGCAACTGCTCTGACTGCTGGCATCTCCTCAGGCCAGTCTCACCCATAGAGTACCTGAGCGGTGAACTTGTCTAGTGTGTGTGTGGGGGGTAAGTTACGGGGAGGGCCGTGTCTACTGGCAAAGCTTGGTCCCATTCCACTCTGCTTCCTGAGCCCATAAAAGGGCCTCCTTCAGTCAGCGCCTTGATTTCTCCATTCCTCAGTTTCCTTCTCTATAAAATGGGGATTGGTTTTGACCCAACTTTACAGTGGTAGTTGAGTTTCATTGGGTCTACAAACCATTATTGCCACCTCCTTGGCTCTGAAGCAGTGGTTCTCAACTTGTGGGTTGGGACCCCATTGAGGGTCGGATGACCCTGTCACAGGGGTTACATATCAGATATTTACGGTATGATTCATAACAGTAGCAAAAATACAGTTGAAGCGGCAACAAAAATAATTTTATGGTTGAGACCCACAGCATGAGGACCTGTATTAAAGGGTTGCAGCATTAGGGAAGTTGAGAACCACTGTGTTAGAGAATCTAACTGTGGAGGAACTCACATATCCTGCCCCTCTCTTGGAGCTGAGATAATAGGGCTAACCTGCTGGGTGTAGGCCTGGATGAGGGAAGTGCTCAGGTGGAGTTGTTAGTATGTATGGTGGTTGGTATAATTAGCTAATAATAACGTGAGCCATTACTGTCTGTCTGGGTCCCAGCCTCCTCACTCTGTCATGACTGACTAGGAACTAATTGTTGCTTCTTAGATGCTCTTTCCTCCAAGAAGTCTTCCATGATTTCCCACAGATGAATTATTGCCACCCTCCCTGCCTCACCCTGCCTGACTTACTACAGCCCTCGCCATTGACCATTGTCACATTGGTTACTCTTCTTGGTCCCAAACTTAGCTGTGTGTTCAAGACAATACAGTGTCCCACCCCATCCTGCTTCCCCAGGGCTTGGCACGTGGTAGATACTCATTACATATGAGTTGGCTGAAGGTGAGTCTAACCATCACCCTTCCTCTCAGGGCATTTTTAGGTTATGAAAGTCCACAACCAAGGTTCACTAAGGATCAGAGAGTGGCCTTGTGTGTGCGGAGCACAGACTCGTGATCGCTGGCACTCATTAGCATGCTTACAATAGCTAGACAGCATTAGATGGCTTGATCTTTAGCCCACTCCTCTGAGGTTGGACGAGTTATTTCCCTAGCAATTTTGGAGGAGAAAATGGAGACAAGAATGGTTAAGTACCTCCCCCAAGGTCACCAGCTTGGAAGTATGCATAGAGCCAGGACTCATATAATCATATGAGATACATGTTGAGCCAATGCTATTGGTCTCTGCTTGTCCATGCATGTGTGCAAGTGTGTGTATGTGTGTGTGTATGTTTATGCATGGGTTTGTGTGCATGTGTGTGTGTGTTTATGCATATGTCTGTGTTTGTGTGTGTGTGTGTGCACACACATGCGCTGGTTGATGGGCAGATGGGCACATATCTGCTTATGGTTGGTGTATTCCGGGCAGCTCCTGTAGTGCTGGGCAGGCTCTCACTCTAGTTAGACCCTAGGCCTGAGGTGAAAACAAAACAAAAACAAAACAAAAACAACAACAACAAAAACAGCTATTGCTTTTAACAGTAATTCTTGTGATCCAAAAAGCCATTTACCTGGCTGGAAGTGACGAGGAGTGAGGTGGCAGGCGGGCATCCGAGAGGTCATTATCCACACACAGTTATTTGCTAACTAGTTTTACAGCTTTCAGCTTATGCATTTCCAGGGACTCTGCTGAGAGGTACAGGGTCTCTGCCATTTTGTTTTCCAAACTCCCCATTCTGTTTGCTCCCTTGGCAAGCAACAATGAACAAAATTATTGCTAGAAAATTGATGAGAGCCTTTGGTGAGGGGGAAAGCACCTGTGTGATTTTTCTGTCACACTGAGGCTCCTCTCATCCATGTGCTGGGCTCTGACATTCCGGCATGGGGATCTGACTTCCTTATGCAGTAGGGGAAAAAGTTTTCTCAACATGGATTGTCAACCAGGCCTTACCCTGGAAGAATGGTCAGGCGAGGGAATGAGACTAGACAGTGAGGATGCTCAGCATGGCTCGGAGCCCTCTGGAAGAGTGTGTACAGGCAGCTCCCAGTCAGTATAGCCTGGGATGAGGCATGGTGGGATGCGGTGGAGTAGGAAAACTTGGAGGAGGTGGCAGTTGGGGTGAAATCTGACAGATGAATTTAAGATAGCTAAAGAAATAAAATGGGGGCTACTTTAGTAGCATAACTGTCTGGGAGGAAGAGAGGTCTTAAGAAATATTCAGTAGTCAGGTCAGAATGGGGAGCCATGTCTTCGTGCCCACACACGCATTTGAGGGGGTGATGGTGACTGGAAGCCTGCAATGAAAATCTCTATTTACATGTTTTCTATGAAGTGTAATTCATCAGCATCATTTAGTCATTTACATTCTAATGTGAACAAGTTGTTGGTTTTCTTTAGAACTTTGCGTGGGGGTGAATGCGAAACGAAGAAGCAGGTCCCCTGCTCAAAATCTGACATGCTCACTCGCCTGTCACATTCCATGCAACTCCCAAGCCCCCTGGAACCTGTTGACACATTCAGGTTATAGCCCCTCGGAGACCAAGCAATCTTGTTTGTCCTGCCCTGCAGGAAGCTGAGAAACCCGATATCTGCTCCATGCTCACCTCTTGCAAGCCCTCAGGGAGGAAGAGGCCCTTCTGGCCTTCTGGTACAGGAGCATGGCTTGGGTCAGACTCCAGACTCCAGGACCTGGCTTTCAGGGAGTAAGGGCACTGCTGGGTAACCTCCTGGCTGGACCACCTGCTCAGCACCAGCACACGATTCCTATGGTCAGCCTTGCCTTGTTCCCAGACACAGTACCCTCTCTTTGATAGGTTAAAAACTATAGGCAACATGGCTCCCATCCCCCAAGTTCTGAGAGAGGAATACTCTAGAAAGAAGCAGTCTCAGCTATGCGTGTTCTGGTTGGAGTCCCAAAGAAGGTGTTGGAGCCCCTGGAATTGGAGTTACAGGTGGCTGTGAGAGACCATATGGGTGCTGAGAATCAAACTTGGGTCCTCTCCAAGAGTAGCCAGTGGTCTTAAGCACTGAGCCATCTCTCCAGTGCTCTTTTCTTTTGAGATAAGATTTTATTTAGCCCAAGCTGGCCTTAAATTTGCTGGGTAGCTCAGGATGACTCAGAATTTCTGATTCTCCTGTCTGTACCTCCGAAGTGCTACGATGATAGCCATGTAACAGACAATTTAGTTATTGTTTGTTTGTCTTTTGTTTGGTTTTGTTGGCTTGTTTTTGTTTTATTTTTTAATTATTTTTATTTCATTTGCATTGGTATTTTGCCTGCATGTATGTCTGTATGAGGGTGTCAGATCTTAGAGACAGTTGTGAGCTGCCATGTGGGTACTGGAATTTGAACCCGAGTCCTCTGGAAGAGAGGTCAGTGCTCTTAACCACTGAACCATCTCTCTAGCTCGTTTGTTTGTTTAATGAAGTTCTAGAGTCAAGCCCAGGGCTTTGCGTGTGCTAGGCAAACACTCTACAAACTAAACTACGTCACTTGCCGGTCTCTCACGTTGCTGTGCTTGGTAAATAAGGTCTCAGCCCTCTGCTTCCTGGATAGCTGGAAAAGTCATTATACATGTTGCCCCAGATTAACTATGAGCAGTGGCCGCTTTCAGTGTCCCACAATTGTCCTTGTTTGTACTGTAACTGATAATTACATGACTACCCTGGTCTGGCTGGGCTTCATCCATCGGTGCTGGCTTGCCTAACTGTGATGGTATGTGGGAGAACATCCCTTCTCTGGCCAAGCCTGTTAGTATGGACAACAGGAATCCAACACCAGTGTGAGTAGGGCCAGTTCAAGAACATCTAGGAAGAGCCACACAGCATTTGAGAGCTTGATCAACAAAACTCCCAACACTGGGGTTTGGGGAGCAAATATACTCCAGAGCCTAATCCAGCTGGTGGCATAGAGGTCTGTGCCTGCAGCTGAGAGCCAATGCCACTGTGCCAGAACCAAGAGAGTATAGCTCAAGGAAATATGCTTAACAGTTCTGTACTTTCCTGATAATAATAGCAATAGTAATTATGTAATTACAACTATCTTTAATTAAGCCCCACCTAATTGCCAGGGTACAGATATATCTACAAAATATTTATGTATAAAATATATACATCTCATAGTGTACATACACATATATCTACACATGCAAAGATATATACGCGCATGCACACTCCTCACATTAGTCTACAGTTGCTGGGTGAGGTGACAAAGATATGAAGGGACATTCATGTCACCTAATTAGTAAATGGCTCATTTATGTGTGACCTTGGGTTCTATGCCCCCTTGTTTTCACCCCATCTTACCCCCATCCTCTCAGAGTCCGGTATGTCACTCAGGTGACCCTGCCAGTCCAGGCTGGGATTGGACTATTGGGAGGGAGGGGAGGATGGGCTTGCTGGGGACCTTTCTGTCCCAGTTTGTCCCCTGCCCTCCCTGGGCTAGGCCTGCCCAGGAAGGGAAAGGCCAAGCTCCAGGCCACATGAGGAGCCGCTAAGCTGTCTTTCATCCGCTCCTGGGGTGATTTGTTCAGCGTGCAGTGCAAATTTCCCTGTCTGAAGACATGGAATCTGGTCCAGCTTTGCCTGGATCAATGTCCAACCCCTTTCAAGTTCTGGAGAAAGTTACTTCTCTCCAAAGTTCAGACCTGCCAGACTCAATAACTCTACAAAAATGCTTGGATGAAAATTGCTCCAAGCAATCCCAGCGGAAAGCCAGCACCTCACCCCTCGTTTAAAGTTATGATCCTTATCATAATTAATTCAATAAAGAAGTAATGTGCTTCAACCTAGGCAGAGAGAATAATTTTCTATCCTGACTGGTATAAACTTTCAACTAGGGACATTTAAACTCTGGGTCTGAGCTCTCGAAGCAAGTAATAAATTGCAGACCTGGGCCGGGCTGCAGAACCCTAGCTTGCACTGTAGTAAACAGGCCACTCTTGAAGAGAGGAAGGTTTAGATTCGGGTGGGCAGCTCCAATAAATATGTTTACAAACCCTGCAGTCCTGGCTGGCCTCTGCTTTGAGACAGGCAGTAGCATTTGCTTGTTGAAAGCACCGGAGCGTTTGATCTTCGAGCTCAGAGGACCCACCTTGAGTAGTTCTTTTAAAAATCCGTTTCCTTCTGTAATTGAAAGGTAGGATTAGCCTGGCTTCCAAACAGACTCACACATCCTCAGGAGACTCTTGGGCTGTGAGATCATGTGAGTCCCTCTCCAAGCTGCTTTCCTACTCTTCCTCAAGAGGTCACAGAGATTAAAGTTCATTCTGGATTTGTTTCTCACACCTTAGGAATGATGAGTCTCCCGCATTATCCTGGAAGACTATGAAGTTTGCAGAAACTATAACTTCGGCAAGCGAAGTCTCTGGAGACAAGTTAAAACAGAAAAAGTCAGTTTCCATCAAAACAACATTCAGATCGCGTATTATGGGAAGAGATGAATTCAACATCCATTGTGTTCTGAAAATGACTGTAGGGGTCAAGGAGGTAGAGTTCCTCAGAGCCATTCAATTTGGGAACATCGGGGCTGCTGTCAGACGTGCATTTTTTCGTTCCTGGCTTAAGGTTTTGAGACCTTCTTTGTGAGCCGACGGTGAGCATGCATTCCAGACCTCAAGAGAGCTTCACTCTTCATTCCACAGGGGTGAAAACAGTCATGTTACCATCCCGTGGACTGGAGGTCACGCAGAGAGGCACAGGGATAGGACTTTCTGCTTGCCTTTCCAAACCCTGCCAGGCTTGTGCCACACCCAAGACAAAGAGCCAGCTCTGCAGAATTGATTAAGAATATTTATGGATGTTATCCATCCAAACACATAAACTATACACACAAGGTCACCTCGGGCCCTTTCTGTAATGTGAAAATTACAAAAGGCTGCCCAGGGAGGCGGGGAAGAGGAGTCCTCTGAAAGATAGATGGCAGAGAGAACCCGGGAGACTGGGTGGGACTGCCGATGGATAAAGCAAGCCTAGTGCCACCCCACATGTCCCTTGGAGCATCGATAAACAATGTGACTGTGTTCATCAACAACAATGGGTATTGCATATGTTACCTCTTCCAGCAGATTTGTGAGAGAAATTGGGGTTTTTCCTTGTTTGTCTTACCTGCAATTTTATAGGTTACCCACTTTAGTTTTGGGCAAGATCAAATAACGTGCAGGGATGGATGGTGCTTCATCTAGGTCTTTGCTTTTTAGTTTTCTTTTCTTTTTTTAATGAGAAAAACACCCACTTTATGATTTATTATGCTAGAGACCCAGTTTATTTTTGAAAAAATGAGAAAAACTCTTAATGAGCAATTAACAGCCCAGGCTACCGGCAGCTAGGATCAACTCCCAAGAGCCCTGCTCCAGCTGCATCTGACTATTTTTCTGGTCTCATCTATGTGGGGTAAAGGGGCTGGGGAAGCAGTTTCCCTAGGTCTCCTCACTGGCCCAGGTGTCAGCGGGTGTCTGTTAGGTAGGCTTCCCTGACATTGTCCCCAGAGGAAGAAGTGACCTTTCTGAGGCTTTCTGGGGCTTAGGCCAACAGTGCTCAGTGATTTCAAATAAATGCAATCACACGGTGAAACAGCATGACACAGGAAACCCTGGGACAAGAGAACATGTCAGAGCGGCAGCCCAGAGCCCAAGAGCCGGGCGCTGTCTATTTCATGACACAAGCATTTGAGCCAGCATTTGAGCCAGCACGTTTGACCAACGCTCTCAACCCCCGCTCGTGCCCCCTTCCACCCCCAATCCCTCTTGGATTGATTAAATTGGCTCAAGATGACACCAATAATTGGCTCAAGATGGGGCTTCGACAGGCCCAATGATCCATATCTTCACATTCCCTAAAATCAGTCCTTTCAGCTCTGTGTTGGATTTAGGATGGTTTACATTGGCTCCGTCACAAACATTTTAATAAAGTCCCAGAGAAACCGCAAACGGGTGACATCATTGGATGGTGTTAAAAAAAAAAGAGTCCCATTTTGTAAGAACGAGGCTGGACCTCCTGAGTATGGTCTGGGTCTGCACTCCTAGTTTGGTCATTCTATAATCCTCTGCTGTAATTAGGACCATAATAGTTAAAACGAGGTGATTTGGGGGTGGGGGAGGGTGACTGACAAAAGACATTAGGTAATAAGTCAAAAAAAAATATGAATATTTTGACATAAAGTAGCCGAGAGGACAAGTGGCTGTAGGTTGGGTGTGCAGACCCCAAGTCGAGGGGCTGACATACTGCAGCACTAATGTAGGGCCACTCACATATCCGTGTCCCAGGACAGAGACAGGACAGCAGGGGCCAGGAGCCAAGGACCTGGCACTGGGGAGGGGATCCGGTCTCAATCCTGGGGTCCCCACTAACAGAGTTTCTAACTGAGAGATGGGCTGTGGGGAGTCTTCCTATTTTCTCTATTCAATCTTGTTGGGTTTTTCTCCCCCAAATTTTCTCTAAGAGTTGACGTTAGAATTTTTTCTCTCCTTTTCAAAAATTTTGATTATGCCCAACGATTATAACTATATATTGGACAGACAGTGTCTGAAATGAAATGTGCTGCTGAGACCAGTGGTGGTTCTGTCCACACAGATGGTGGGATCGGAAGAGCGTCTGACTTTTCTAAGATATTTTTGTAATGGATTTAAAATTTTCACAGGAAACATTTGAATTTTACGAAATCAACTCAATTCATCCAGACATAGAGTAACGTATGTTCGTATGGGTTGTCCCTCCCATTGCAAGAAGTATAAGCGACTGTCTTAATTACAGTGTCCTGTTGTACTTCGAAAACACATTCTACTTATGTGCTATGCACTTACAAGATGGAAGAGATTTCGAAATGGCCGAGACCAGCTTCCCAGTTGAGGAAGGGAATAATGTTGTCTCTGTCTGTGGGGCTGAGGTGAGCTAGTGTGTGTGTGTGGGATCCCCCTGTCTCTGTTACTACTTCCCCAGAAAGGACCAATGCATTTGATATGTATCTTGTTAGATTTCTGGCTGAAGTTGTGTGGTGGCTTTTTCTCAGAATACTGACTCATGCAGGCCATCACGACTGATCCACTCTTCTGTGACTCACGGTCCCTGAGTCCTAAATCCGTGTTGATCACTTTTTCTGAGGACAGACTGTAGGACGATTTCATTTAGCTTCCTCTATAAATATATGTGTTCATGGTTTACACTAAAAGGGAAACCTGGGGACCTCACAATTCACTTGAAACAGAAAAAAAAATGAGGCAGAATATATTGGACGTGTATGACTGTATTCTAGAACATGCAGTTAAAGGCTGCGTCAAGCTGGGACTGCTCACAGAGCTGAGCGTCACTTTGCTGGTGGAGAACAGTAATGGAGAAACACCCACTAGCTTCACTGAATACACCTATCATGAGAATTTGATCTTGCTATTGCACTGAACAAATGAATTAGCAAATTCGTACAGTGTAAATTCATGCTTTAACTCCATCTGACCCAGAATAATGCTGGAGTTAAGTCTTCCCTTCTTCCATCGAGCCTTTTATTTTGTTCCAGAGAGGAGAAAGGACTTTGAGATGAGACTTACAGGAGATCCAAGTCCCCCCATTACTCCCCCAACCATGTAACCACAAGTCGGCTTCTTCATGATCCCAGGGTCACAGCATAAACTGTGTGTAAGATGAACTGAGGAGTGACGAGTGTAAAGTCCTTGCACAGACAGTCTGACAAAGGAAGGTGATATTTCCTGGCTCCAGGTGTGGAAGCTAGGGGAGAGGGGTTTCAGGTGCAGCCGACTCACTTTAGGTGTCTCCATCTTCTCGCAGAAATTCAGTTTCTCCACTTACAGCACGCGGCTTGGCTAAAGCACAGTATCAAGAGCCCGACTGCCCAGCCTCAAATCTTGCCCTTGCCCTTGCCCTTGCCTTGGGCCAGTTCGGGGTTTTGTGAGTTAAGACCCTCCTTCTCTGTAAAATGGAGTCCTTGTGGGGGTTGTTTGGAAACCTCGAGGCCGGTCTTCAAGTGCGATAAGAAGCTTTTGTACATTGCCTTTGTCATTGTTCTGACTGTGACCTTCTCCCTGGATCATTCTGCTCGCCCCCACCTTTAAAAAATTTGTATTTCTGTTTCTCCAGCCTCACATTTTCAGGGAAGGAGCAATTTTTATTTGGTTCCTCAACATTAAGGTAACTGCAAACATATTGCCGTAACAAAAGAAAAGGTAACTCTCCAGCTTTAGTCTGCAATAACTTAAAGGAGCAGACCCAGGGTAAAAAAAAAAAAATCCAGGATCCAGCAGTGTCTTGATTCTGTACAAATGTTCGCTTCCTTCAAAGAGGCAAGAAGGCGAGCCCTGCCAGATCTGATTGCGCAGACCCCGAGGATCTGATCGCCCGTCACTAAGGCTACTAATCAAATTTCCATCCAATATGCTCACGCAGGATTTCCTGATCAAACACTTAGGCCTGCCCCTCCGTACCCCTGTTAGCTAACATGTTTTATATGCAGAGGGGTCATCAAAAGTGTAATTGCCTTAAGAAACTTAATCCCACATTCTTGTCCACCCGAAGATAGCTAATGGACTGGCTAGCTGATATTTTTTTTGCAGCATCAAGAGTACACCAGAATTAGGATCATGATCTTTTTTCTCACAGCAGGACTGGAAACCCAGGTACACTGATGTCTCTCCCAGACCAGACCAAAGATGAGCTTGCTTTATAGTTAGCTGGCTTTCCTGGGGAAGCAATGTCGTTTCCACGTAATGCTAGCATCCTGGAATAGGCAGGGAAGATCCAAGCTCAGTGGTTTTCCTTGTCAGTGTGACATTATTTTGGCCTCCAAGTCCAACCCTTACATGGGAATGCTTTTGAGAACACTGCACCCGGATTATATTCGTATTCATTCATTTGGCTAGCGCTCGGGCATGCTTCCCAAGGAGGTTTGCAAGAGGCACAATGAGCAAGGACGGTGCAGCAGAAAGTGAAAGTAGAGCATCAGGAAGCGGTTGTGAGCTTATTGATTTTAATGTTAGTAATTGTGCTCAATGAAGCTAATTAAAATCATTACATGCTTGATACTGGCCGATTATATGGATATATTCTAAACACATGCCTAACGTTTCAGTATTTTGCCATGATTTATGGCTTTTATTGGGAGCATTATTGATCCCTTTTTAAGCTCTTTATAAAGACATTTCTCATATTTGAAGCACATATTATCTTTCTTTGAACAATTATTTTGTTTAAGTATGTTTCAGGGTATCTCTTCTGTGCTTCTCTTATTTTAAAAATTCAGATTGAAACCAGTCCTGGAAAGAGTTGTTTCATTAAACCCATTTGTACACATGCATGCGTCTGCCTGCACATGCATGGACGCATGCACACACACACACACACACATACACACACACACCTGTGCAGATACAATGCCTCATTGAGACTTGTGGTTGACTGAAAAGTGGCCCCAGTCAGGTTAGGATAAGTAGGTCAGGAAATTTAACCCGACTCTCCCAACCCCAGCCGTCATCCACAAGGTCTAGCAAGGCCAGCTTTGTCGGGGCTCAAGGATCTTTGGTGTCTGAGTGGCAAAACCGATTTGAGGTCCTGTCTGTTCTGTCCTAACATTTGCCCCAGACTTCTCCGACAGCACTAACTCTCTCCTTGCCTCCGAGGGCAGTGCCTCCCTGTGTGATTACCCCTGACTCCACTCCAAGTAGAGGTCAGGGGTCATTTGCATGGACTTGTACGACTGCTTTGGACTGGTGAAGAAAATATGTTCCTTGTGTTTGTAAAAGGTGACTACAACCTGCTACAAGGGCCAGTTTAGAACAGTTCAGAATAAGAATGAGGTGAACGAATGAGTAAAGTTCCTCCCTTAGAACGGAGGCCAGGCATACCAGCAAGATGGGGTTCGCCTTCCTTCAGAATATTAAGCAGCCCACCAATGTCACAAGTTTCCTTCGAGATATCCCTTACACCTAGGATAAAATCTGATCGTGCTGACCTCAAAAGTCTGTATTTTTCCACCCAGCCAAGAAAATGGTGTGCAAAGTCAGCCCTGGTCTAGAATATGCGTACACATCTCTGTGTGGGATGTGGTGCTGCCTGGGCCTTCGAAGACTGCGTGGCAGAGGAGGGAGACATCGGGGAGAAGGAATAGTTTTCCAGTGCCCTGGACGCCTGGACACAGGAAGGAAATCCTCAGACATTAGCACGTCAAGTACCCTGGGTGTCCTCAGCATGGGGGGGGCCGTTTAGAAGAAGGCTTCCCAAATTCCCAACAGCATTTTCCTCCAAAGCTACCCTAACCACAGCCCAAACAAGCAAATCAATAAAATAATAAATAAATCAGGACCTCATTACATTCTGTATGAAATCTTGTTGGGCCATAGTAGGTAGGGAAAAAAATTTCCTCACCATCTTCACAGACCTCACTTTCCTACGTCCGTACTGAGGTCCTCTAGTGACCATTTCAACCATCTCATTCATTCAGCACGGTCACTGTGTATTTTGACAGACCCGGGTGTAGGAACTGGATATGGAGTGACCACACAGGGTCCCCAGTTCTGGAGGCTTCCAAGGGAGGTCCCTCACTCAGTCCTGTCCTTCAGTTGGAAGAGGAGTCACAGTGCTGCACAGAGCTGTGAGGAGAGAGTTCTTAGCTTGTTTCGTGGGAGGCGGGATGCTCTTTATTTTCTTACATAACAGGCTCTTTGAACAAAGTTCAGGCTGCAAAGGACAGAGTAAGGCACAGACCTCGTCTAATCCCTTTGGTCTGCTCATGGAAATTGGATCGTTGCTTGATTGTACTGAGTGAACCACGTGTGATTTGAGGAATTAGCCCACTATTCTGCTAGTTAGAAAAAAAATGTGGTTTAACAACTGAATATAAAACGTATTTTATATGTTAAGAGCCAGAATTTCAGAGAAGACTCGTGCTTGGGGAGCCCATAACAGGTCTTGGAGGCCAGTCTCTGCATTTGGTGGACAAAGATCCCAAAATAAGAGGCTTGCCCTCAGATGGATTTAGAGTCTCCAGGCGGCAAGAGAGCTGTATTGTTAGTGGCATTTTCCAAGGAGTTTACTACCATAAATAGAACAGGTCTCAGTTACTCCGGGCAGCCACAGAATTTGACAGGGCTCAGGAAGCAGTTCCGACTTTGAGTTTCACATATTTTCAACTTTGTTTTTACCCAAACCCATCTGCAGTTCAGAGACACCCTGTGTCTCCTAGGAGTAACAGCTCCAAAGGACAATGGGGATAGTTTCTATTTTTGTAATGATGTCTGATCTTTTACCTTGGGGAGATTTGTAGTTAAACCAACTCAGCTTGCCAACTTCCCTTAAAGAAAAAAAAGAAAGAAAGAAAGAAAGAAAAGAAAAAATGAAGAAAGGAAGGAAAAAGCCATTGGGGTTCCCATCGGCAATCTGAGCGTAAATGAAAGATTTCAAGTGAAAACAGTGAGGGATGTGTGAAGGAGCCTGCCCCCGCAACATGGTCCCAAATCTTCTTTAAATTAACTCCGTGTTAAAGGCTGCATGCACAGACCTTTCCTTTTGTCCGATAAAGGAAAAATTGGAACAGTATCACTCCGCTTAGGATCCAGCAATCATTTGGTTTCTTTCCAAGGAGAGATTGCTTTTGAACCTCAGTCTGTAATTGCACATGTATGACTTTAATCGTTTTGTCCTGTAACTTTATTGCCATTTAAAATCTTCTCGACTTACTGACCATCTCTTAAATTAGGGTCTTGTCTGTGATAAAGCAGTCCATTCCATCGGAAGACAAATATCGGAGCCAAACGTTTGGGATGTTGTTTTACTCACAGAAAACAATGGATCTCTAAAGGCAGCAGGAGAGCAAGGTGAGTTCGCTTGCTGCCCCATGCCTCCAGGGGCTGTTCCTTATCAAAGCGTGGGATTCCTTATCAAAAGCACCTGACCATGGAGAACCACTTAAAGGCCAGCACCTTTGTCCACTTTCCTCTGTTCCTCCTTGCTTCTGAGATTCTTCACAAGGAAGAGCCAGAGTGTGTCCCAGTAGAAAGTCATCCCTGTGCGGTTTTTCCTGGGAGCCTACTGCCAACTATATCATCCAACACTAACTTGAGCGTGAAGCCTCCTTGCTGCAGACTTACTGGGAACCAAGGCAGTCTAGGCTGCAGCCATGTCTTCAGCCCTCCGCCGTGCCCTTTGTTCCTTCCTCCCCTGCAAACGGTGACCACTTTCTCAGCTCCAGGCCCATAGTGGTCCCAGGCACAGGCTCTCCTGATTTGTCAACAAACACAAATACTGAGCAGGACTTCACAGAAATGAATCAGGACCTTTCTGGAGTAACAGAATCCTGTTCTTGCTGTCACATCTGCCTCAACCATACAATGCAGCGTGTGGTTTGGGACTCAATGCTGCGTGAATGTGATAGGATATTTCGAATACTGAGAATATTCAGGACTGAACCAAAATTGTTGGCTAATGACTGGTTCTTTAAAAAAAA
>LOJH01016408.1:4308-22845 GCA_001685095.1 Ellobius talpinus
CTTCCTTCCTTCCTTCCTTCCTTCCTTCCTTTCTTTCTTTCTTTCTGTTTTTTTAAGACAGGGTTTCTCTTTTGCAGCCCTGGCTGTCCTGAACTTGTTCTAGCCTGGCCTTGAACTCACAGATCTGCCCACCTCTGCCTCCCAAGTGCTGGGATAAAAGGTGTGTGCCGCCACAACCCAACAGGATAAGTTTCTTATTATGCTTATTTCATAGATGAGGAAACTTAGCATGTCATGGCAGAGATAAGTTGATGAATAAAATGACAGTAATTTATTCTCATTGCCTACTATAGTTTCTTACAAACATGGATTCAAACATACCTATACTGTGTTCAAAATTCAATTCTGTTGTGACTTTTCTTGCATTTATTTGTTTATATGGGGGTGTTCAGATCACGTGTATATGTGAAGGTCATAGGACAACTTTGTGGAGTCAATTCTCTCCTTCCATCATGTGACTCTCAGTGATCAGACTCATGCCATTGAACGTGACGGCTAGTGTCTTTATCAACTGAACCATCTTGCCATCCCCAAACACAACCTATTTTGGGACATGGATGTGAACTTTAATCTGATTGCTAGAAAGAGAAACTAGTAAAATAATAAATTCTTGTACATGCTTTTTGTACACTGAGGGCAACTCATTACTATTTGTGTTTTGCTTACTGCTCAACTTTATTAAATTCAGGTAGATCATGAACCAGATGTTTAAATTATTTTTAAACCACCTTTTCTTGGCCATCTAAACATTGGTTATCAATTTGATGAACTGACTATCCTAAAGGTTATAAACAGTAATTACAAACTTAATGTGGCTTTTTAGAAGCAATTAAAACTGCTTAAGAAGTATATGAAGTCTACACAAATACAGCAATTAAAAATACATCACATACATCCTTTTAAGTCTACTACAAGATATAAAGACAGTAGGTTTAACTTATCGTTTTTATTCCTGCACTTGTACTTTTCCTCCTCTGTTTAATGTTACACTTGTTTCATTTTGATGTCTTTTCAGGATTTTACTTCTTTTGAATTTCATTAACCTTACCAACTACCTAAAACACACATCTCAGCCTTGCCAAGGTAAAAGTGTAAAACTGATTTTCTGAGCTCATCTCATAGGTATTGAAATGTGCGTGATGGGTTGGGAGTTTTGCAGAACAGCACTTCATTTGTATCTCTCTTAGAGCTGTTTCTTTGCAACTTGTTTTCATCAAAACTGAGGCATTCTTTAATTTATGCATGGCTTGTAATCCTCATTATCCTGACCTCTTACTATGAACTTAGTCTTTTATCATTATTCATATTTATAAATTCATTTTTGGATTTCATTATAATTTGCACAAATTTGTAGATTAGGGATGGGATCTTTTTTGATTATTCTCTTCTTTAAAATACATTTTCATCTACTGGGTTTTTTCTACCTGATTTTTATGTGTATCCATCAGTGTTTATCATTCTTCCAAGTTCTTAGTTATGTGTGAGTCCCTCTCTACAAGTGTGTGATTTCTGATTAATAAACGATTCTTCTGTATGAATTAGAAAGAGGCACCTCCTGCAGAATGACAGCCCCAGAATTTGGGTGCCTGGTTTTGAAAACAAAGACTGGACAGATTTTCATTTTCTATTTTTGGGCACCCTTGAACTTTACACAATCTAAATATTTATACATAACAGCCATTGATATGATACTTGTTTTTTCCAAAATAATTTATGATTAACTCATTGCTTTTCCGTGTTCTTTCCTGCTTAGCCACTTATAGAAACAAGTATATATCTATATTTGCACATGCTTAAATATTCATGCATTTTGCTATATAAAAATAGCAAACCTTAACTACTCTGAAATATTGTTTTTTTCATAAGTTTTGAGTATATCATCATATACTCAGTCTTTTACTAAAATAGTTTCAATTAATGACAATACATGTGTTCAAAAGATAAAATTTAGTTATGGAAGCCCCTTGAAGGTGGTTTTCCATTCTTTTAATGCTGTCTCTGACATTATTGAAACAATTCAGGAGATTCGTAATAGCAAAAGGATTTTTTTATGACCTAAAACATCAGCTATTTTCTTTACCAGTTCTTTAGATGAGAAGCAATATCATTAAAAATGAGGGCAGAGGGATGCTTTGGAATATCGAAGGAGCTGGCTGTGGTGTCTCACACCTATGATCCCAACAGGTCAGGCTAATGAGATGTCCCAGTAGGTAACCACACTTGCTGCCAAGCCTAATGACCTGGTTCCAGTATAAGGAGAGAACTAACTCCTGCGAATTGTCCTCTGAGTTCCATTTCCATGCTCTATCATGTGCAAATATGCTCTCTCTCTCACACACACACACACACGCACACACACACACACACACCTGTGCACACATACACGAGAATACACAGTAATGAACTGGTTTTATTAAGCACTCTAAGAATTGGGTTCTATTCTTTAAAGATGAAAGTGACATTCTATAACAGTAGAGCCTGCCTTTAAAGAACAATGGGCTGCTGAAAAACTCAGATATTGCCAGGAGGTCTGGAAATTGGCACAATCTAAGTATTTCAGGTTCTGCCCCATGCTTTCTCCAGGCCAGTGCCCTACTGTGAAAGGGATCCATTTATATGGAGGTGAAAGCAGCATTCCTTCAGTCTTAAAAGATGAGTAGGGGTCCAGCAAAACAATTTAATGGATAAAGGTACTTTCTGTGCAAACTCCATGACTTGAGATATCCCTGGAATGAATATAAAAGTGGAAGGAGAGGATCAACTCCACAAAGTTTGCCTCTGACCTCTACAGACACAATGGCATGAATGCCCCCCCACAAACAATAAATAATACTTAAATGATGAGTAGGTATTAGCTAAACCAAGGTAGTTGGGAGAAGGACATTCTATGGAGAAGCTTTTGATCAAACGGACAGAGGAAAAAGAGTGAAAATCCTAGCTGGTTAGTATTTTTGACACATGAATTATGAGGCAATGATACTAAAACGATAGCTATGTTGTAGGATTCTGCATTGTGATACAGGATCAACAGAAATTAATATAGTGAGTAAAGGCACAAGCTCTACATAGCTTTGAAAGTCAGCTTCACCATTATCTAGCTGTGTAATTTATTCTTAGAAATTTTTACTACATTAAGGGGAGAATGATTGCTTATTTCAAAGAGTAATTTTTGGCATAGAGTTAAGTCATGTAAAATACAGAATTCAACAAATATTGTCAATTCATGCTATTGTTATTAATTCTTATATTTGTGGCAATAGAAAAGTCATTCTAGATGCTTATACGAACAATATTTTTGAGCAAATTAGTACCAGAAAATAGGAAAGCACAGAGAATTAATGCCCTTTAGTAGTTGCCATGGTCATTTGCTGGAACCTTTTCTGATATAGTCCTATATAACGATTTTAGTGAAATCATATACTTTATAGACTGGCTAAGTGGCACCTTCCTGTTGATTCTTCTTGAGAATTTCCTTAACATGAACCTACATGAAAGGTAAGCTCTCAGATGATGTAGCAAACCTTTGTTGGTGCAGTGTTTAAAGTACAGCTTAGAAGCCATAGCCAAGGAAGACAAGCTGGAGAAGTAGAAGCCTGCAGTCAGAAGAGTGCAAACAATAGCTTGAGTGTGAGTCTAATGGGCAGCCTTCTTATAGGTACAAATATAGTCTACAACTCAGTTTTGTGCTTACTTCATGTAGTACATTGGATAGATCAGCAGGCCATGGGTATTGTGAAAGGCTAAGAAAGTAGTATAGATTCAGCTGTCCTATATTTATATAGGTATGCAGTTCTAAATATTCTGTAAATGCCATTTCCCATATCTGTGGCATAGGGTTAATAATATGTACCATGTTATCTTACAGTGCTATCAAGACACCTTTTGTGGTCAACAGTGAGAAAACACTTGGAGAAGTTGGAAAGCAGGTTTTTCTGCTAAAAATGACCTTCTTGGTTACTGTTTTGAGCGGTGTTCCAGAGAGCTAAGGCTTCTCTGAGCCAGACTTCTGATCAGTGAAGTATCAGTGTCCTTGTGAGAGCACTCCCAGCAGGCCTACTGATAGATCGCACTAGAGCTGAGACATCTTGTGTTAAATAGTGCCCTAGCCAAAACAAAAACATCAAACAAACAAACAAAAACTTTCCAAAGTGCCAGAGAGACTTTACAGTTCTGAAAGTTTTCCTCCATCTATCTCTCTAGTAAAGATGGATGTAAAGCTAAAAGATCGGGACTTTTGGTACAGTCTCCATGGTCAAGTCCCTGGAATGCTGGAATGGGACATGGGGAATGAATTTTTCCTGCCTTGTACCACAGATCAGTGCTCTTTCGCTGAGCAGTGTCTTGTCAAATACAAAGTTCAACTGCTAAAACCACCAGCGCTGCCTCAGGAGAGAAAACCCAATCTTGATGATGATGATCCTCCCACAGAACCCAGCTTGTGGATGTGGGTGAATCCCAACATCGTGTACCCCGCCAAAAGCAAAGAGGTTCCAAATCCCAGTCACAAAGTTCTGCCAAGTGCACCAATCCCAAAGACTGACGAGTCTAGCTGCTTAGGGACTCAGAGGGTGTTACAGTCCCTGTCTGTTCTCCACACTGAGCGTTGTCAGCAACAAAGGCTGCCCATTTTATCCACTGACCCTGATTTCATAGACGAGGAGATCGAGGAACAGGAATGCACATCCTCTAACAAATACACCAAGAAGCACACACTGTACCTTGACCCACACCAGGACAAGGAGTCCTGGCCACGCCCTCCTCTCAACTACAGCCATCTAGTTGCCCTAGCATTAAAAAGCAGCCCTTCCTGTGGCCTCAATGTGCAACAGATCTACAATTTTACTCGACAGCATTTCCCCTATTTCCGGACTGCACCAGAAGGCTGGAAAAACACCATTCGCCACAATCTCTGTTCCCTAACCTGCTTTGAAAAGGTGCCAGTCCCCGTTGAGGAGGAGGCAGATGGAAAACCTCGCTCTTTCCTCTGGAAACTCACTGACGAGGGACACCGCTTCTTTCAGGAGGACACCCGTGTCTTGGCCTATGCTCGAAAGGAGAGCATTAAGCAGTGCATGCGCCAACCAGAACTGATAGACCTTCTCTTTCAACTTTAATGTTTTCTTCTTTTCTTGTGTGTGTGTGTGTAAGTGTGCGTATGCATGCTTTTGTGTGTGTGGGTACATGTGTGTGGAGGCCCAAGGTTGACATCGAGAATTTTCCTCCATTGCTCTTCCACCTTATTGTTTGAAGTAGGGTCTTTCAGTCAAAACTAGAACTTATAGATACTGTTCGTTTTACTAGCCAGCTTGCTAGGATCCCTTGTCTCTGCTTTCCAAAGGCTGGGATTGTAAGCAGGTCCTCATGCCCACCGAGTTTGGCTCTGGGGATCTGAACACAGTTCCTCCTGCTTGCATGGCAAGCACTTTAACTGCTGAGCCATCTCTCCATCCTCCTCTTTCGTCTTTGAAGTACAATTGCTCACTTTCTGGAACAGTGCCCTGCTTACTGTACCAGACTGACCTTTACTTATTCGTAATCCTACCCTGATTAGTGCCAAGCCTATCTCTAGCCACCGTTAAGTAGTCAGAGGCAGCTACAGATAGGGCAGAGATTAAATCCAGATGTAGAATGATGGAAAGTTCCACGACAGCTGCAATTGCTCTGTGCTTTGGGCAGAGACAGAAAATCTTAGGAACGATGGCAGACAAGCTAAGGATAGAAAAGCATGTTATGTTTATTGGAGTAAACTGTGAAATATAAAGGACAAATGCAAAATAAACCCAGGCTATGGGAACCTTGGGTGCCATGTGAAGGTATATGTGCATAAAGAGAGCTAGACTTGATGTTTAAAGTCTGGAGACTTAAATATCCCCCTCTACCATTCATCAATTGCATCTTCTTTTGGAGTGACCTAACAACTTTGTTCTCTTGCTATCCAGCTCTGGTAGTGACAAATGCAGGCAGCTTTTATTTGTTTGAGTATTGAAAGTCTTTAAATTGCTTCTGTATTAATTCTAAGCTTTTTGATGACAATGTATGGTGCTCATTCGTGTTTTTCACCAAACTTTATTGGAGAGAATGTAAGGTCCATCTTTAAGTGTTAAATGCAAACACATATTTGTGAAGCCTAGATAATTTATGTGTAATTAAAAAGAGGTGGGAAGTTGCCATGGAAACAGGGAGACATCCTTCCTGGAAACAGGAAAGCATTAAAATTGAAGTGCCTTTTGAGTTAGGGTTGAATAATAAATGGGAATTCGCTGAACACATAAACTGGTGAAGAAACATAGGGGCAACGGTGTGAATCCTGTTAGCCAGGTGTTTGGCGAATTCTAGGAACATACATACACTAGAGCCCTGAGTCACTGTATTAAAGCTAAGCAAACAGCTTGTAAGTTGTACTTTGGTGTTTAGGGCTCTACAGTACTAAAGACATAATTTGTACATTGCTAAAAAGCACAAATAAAATACCAACATAACAAATACTTCAGCTTTTGGCTTTCTAATTTCAAAATTCATTTTTGTAGGTACTAAGTTCATTATATTTAAATAGTTTTTGCCTTTTGTGTTAATGCATTTTAAAATATATGCTAACATCTAGAAAATAGCTTTTAAATATGTATTTAGTTGCCAAGTATTCAATGAGAGTATTAAAATGTCTGTACAATATAAAAGCAGCTAATTTAATATGATTACAATAGGGAGATTTTAATAACTTACTACAGTAGACACAAAACTGCTTAGGTTTAATTGCGAAGGGTGAATAATCAAACAAAATTATTTCTGAAAGTAATTGTAAATGCTGCTTCTGTAACATAGTTACTTTGAAAATGTTGACAGGACACTTGGGAAATAATAACATTTTCTAGCTAAAAGACTTGATGTTTGTTTCTTGGCTTTCACAAAATGGACACTTCCGAGTGGAAGATGCTGTGCTGAAACTCGGAAGCCTTTTCCTCATAAGCATGATCCCTGATGTGTCTGTTCTGTGCTTTCCACAAGTGACACTCTTCATAGACCCTCTTTGTACATTTACTATGGAGAGAAACATCCATTTTGGGAAGTCAACCATTGTTTGCAACCTGACACCTTTAGGTTTTCCATCCCTGGCTCTGGTCCTTCCTTCTGCTCTGGCTCCATGAATGAAGCAGTCACTCACCTCCAAATGATTTGGAAGATGATTCCAAAGTCACTGAGTTTCTCTTATTTATTTGAGCCCTTTGAAGTTAAACAAAATGGAAAAACAGATATACAGTTGGCATAGGATTATGTTCTCCTAAACAGTGTTATCTATAGGTTTCGTTTGTCTCATTTTAAGACTTACCACTCCCCCCGTGTGCATGTTGGCACACACACATGGATGCCCAGGGTTGATATCTGGAATCATCCTCAGCCACTCATTCACCTTTTACACTGAGCTTCAGTCTCTCACTCAAATGCAGGTATCACGAATTTGACTAACCTTGCCTGCTAATTTACTCTGTGAATGCCCTTTCTTCTGCTTCCGAGGCTGGAATTATAGGCAGGCTACTACACCCATCTGGTATTTGTGTAAGATTTTGGGGATTTGAACTCTGGGCCTCTCACTGGATCAGGAAGTGCTTGAACCCACTTAGCCACTCCCCAGCACTGAGAATTGCCTTCAATAAGAATCAGGTAAGCAGCACGTTTATACTCGTTTTATGCTTTAAAATTTACTTTTATTATTTTTAATGATATAGGTGGGGAAATGTGCACACAAATGCAGTACCCCGGGAGGCCAGAGGCCTAGGATCCCCTGGAACTAGAATTACAGGCAGTACTGTGTGCCATGTGGGTGCTGGGAATCAAATTTAGGGCCTCTGGAAGTGCAGGAAGTGTTCTTAACCTCTGAGCCATCTACTCCCAACCCACGCTTTATTTTTAACCTGGAGAACTTTTGTCATCTTCATCATCTATAAAAAAACAGTATAAGGATTTCTGTTAAATCTACCAAATCTCCACCTTTAATTTTTCTAGTTCTCACAAGTTCTTTATATTGCCAGGCAAAATACCTTTGGATATTATCCCTGCCATCACCTAAATTTCAAGCTCTTGCATTTGAGAACATTTGAAAGCAGCAGGCAATGAAGCAACTCCTTTCTGTGTCACCACTAGTGTCTTAGTTTTTTCTTCTCTCAAAAGACTTGTTTCTCTTATTATTCATGTCAAGATAACCTTTATATCATTTAAATCATTTTCATAAAAGGATTTGCTGCTTCCCCAGTGGGTTCTCACCAGCCCTGAACACTTGCACTTTCCCTTCAAATAGTAAGTTACTTCACTGACATCAACAGCATTCTGGCACGAAGGCAAGAGAGACAAATGGTACTATGGTACTGTGATATTAATTATCAGCTCTTTTCTGATGATGTCAAGTTTTCCTAAGACAATGTTCTGCTCAGGGAGGCCCCTTAAGACTGAATCTTTAGGGAAGGCAGCGGGGAGCAAGAGTAGCTGTTGGGATCCCTGGCAGCCTGTGGAGTTGCATTCTTTGTTGTTGGTTAGTTTTTTTGAGACAGGCTTTCTCTGTGTAGCTCTGGCTCTCCTAGAATTTGCTTTTTGACCTCGAATTCACAGAGATCCGCCTGTCTTTGCCTGCTGAGTGCTGGAACTAAAGGTGTGAGCCACCACCACCTGGGACTAAAAGTGTGTGCCGCCACCACCCACAGAGTTGTATTCTTCAATGATGATGGGAACAGATACAGGGCCTACTATGATCTCAGGTTTCAGGAGGGGTAACAGGATCAGGATAAGGTTCAAGAAGGGAAGTGAAGCCAGACAGGTGTTTGCGGTGTCCAGAACAGGGAGAAGTGGGCTGGAGAGCTAAGCCTCCAGCTTCCTTTGTCTTCAGGGCCATGAAGCCAACCAGCCAGGCTTGGTGACAGCATCAGTGAGACAACTATGAAAAGTACTCTTGGAGACAACTTAGGTGTTTCTTCTCATTGTGGAGCCTGTGTCTGACCACGCATAATGCCTTGTGGCTGTCACTAAGGATGACTTTGGAGCATATATCTAGTCAAATATCAAACTGAATAATGACAGTCAAAGTCATTGATGTCAATGGCGCTGCAACAGGACATTTTTGTAAAAGGATAACTTGTATGATTGAAACCTGGAGTTCAGTGCACCTTCAGGCAGCATAAATCTTTCTGGTATCTTTTGCTAACCATTCTGTCTTGATTAAAACAGCAAGCAGAGCCAGGCAGTGGTGGTGCACACCTTTAATCCCAGCACTCGGGAGGCAGAGGCAGGCAGATCTCTCTGAGTTTGTGACCAGTCTAATCTATAAGAGCTAGTTCCAGGACAGGCATCAAAGCTACACAGAGAAACTCTGTCTTGAAAGAAAAAAATAAATAAACAAATAAATAAATAAATAAATAAATAAACAGTAAGCAGCTACCCATTTCTGGTTTAAGGAGGTGGGGGGTTCTAAAAAGATAAAATGGATTTTCATTTGTTTCTATTCAGCCAACCTGCTGGGATTTATTTTAGACAAAAAGGCCTAATTTTTATTTCATGACAAATTGTCTGGTGCCTTAGGAAAGGTTAAACAAAGAGAAATGGAAGAGGGTTTGCTCCCCTAAGGTTAGTCTGATAGCATATAGAGGCTGTGGATTTGGCCAATTGTCAATGACTATTTTACTTCTATAAACAAATTATTTGAAAACCCCTTTCTTGTCACCTGTAAAATGAAAATAAAATTAACTTCTGGAAAGTACATTACATGGAGCAGTTATCTGAAGTGGCCTGCTACATGATACATCCTGATTCTTCCTCAGAATTTATTACCGCACACATAATTACATGTTCTTGCCTAGAGGTCACTCTGGCCCAGTAGCTGGCTTCTCTCTTTGGCACAGGAATGAAAATATCTAGACTTCTTGTTTAGCTTATTATAGACAAAATAGAGAAAGATAAGATTGGCCCAATTATCTTTTGTTTTGTTTTATTTTTTGTTTTTCAAGACAAGGTTTCTCTATATAGCCCTGGCTGTCCTGGAACTCGCTCTGTAGACCAAGCTCGCCTCAAACTCACAGAGATCCACCTGCCTCTGCCTCCTGAGTGCTAGGATTAAAGTTGTGCACCACCACAGCCCGGCTTGGCCCAATTATCTTTTAAAACAGCTAAAAGACCTCATAGTAGATCCTCTAAGTCATGTGACTGCTTTAGTGAGGAAACAAGTTTGAATTCTTAATTCTGTCATCTGGACAGTAAATAGGAATATAATCATGCAGAATAGAAATGGCCCCAAAATATATAATATAAGAAATTAAATTCTGACCATTTCACAACAATTCTAAAACTTTTTATTCAATTTTTCAGAATAGATAAAACATGAATCTAACACAAATACAAAATGACTAAGTCTGGCTTAGAACATACCTCAGTTGGTAGTAGCTGCCTAGCATGCACAAAGTCCTGGATTCAAGCCCTAGCAGTTCATACAACTGGTGTGGCAGCACATGCCTATATTGCTGACACTCAGGAGTTGGAGGCAAAAAGATTAGAAGTTCAGTGTCATCTTTGGCTATATGGTGAGTTCAGGGCCAGCCTGGAACACACCACATCCTACCTCCAAAAGAAAAGAAAAATTTAAAATATAAATTGGGGCTGGGAAGATAGCTCACTCAATCAGGTTTTTGTCATGCAAGAAAGAAGATATGAGTTCAGTCCCCCAGCACACACCTAAAAACACTAGGCACAGTAATGCATGCTTATTCTCCCAGCACTGAGGAGGTAGAAATAGGCAGATTCCAGAGGAGGTAGAAATAGGCAGATTCCAGAGGCTCTAGCCAGTGACTCTCAGTTGCCATTAGAAATTTAGTCTCAGGCTTCTGAGGAATGACACCTGGGGTTGATTTCTGGCCACACACCTGCACACATGTGTAATTTTTTTCCTCATTCATTAAGAAAACTTCACATGTTACAATTGTTTCTAAGGCAAAGTCAAACCTCAGATTTGTATCATTAAAGGAACAGTAAGATGAACTGCAAAGTGTTTTTTTTTCCAACTAGGGATGGGAGAGTTCAGTATACCTGGGCCTAAAGGACACATGTGCACTGTGCTTTCCAGTTCCTTACAGTCCGAGAGTTTCGAGGTAACTCAGACAATAAACAATGCTCAATTTTTGACAACCGAAATGACACAATGAGCAATTTCCCATTGAAATACAAAATAGCTCTTTAGTCTTCCCTCCATTTTTTAATAAAAAAATAATCTCAAGGAAACATTATTCTTGCTTACAAAATCCCAGCAGTGACCTTATTAGAGTGAGTCTCATACTTTTTCCTCTTCTAGCAGGCTTCATGTGGGTTCCCAGGTGAAACTTTAAACTTTCTGGATGCTAGATAGCACAATCATTGACACACATTTCCCCCACAATACTTAAAAATTTGGGAAAAATCTCTTTCAAAGTCCCCAAACATACTCAGCTGGTTGGGCCCACCTGGGAGTGACTTTATTTACATACTTGAAATTTTGGGGGCCTTGTAAGCTTGGTGCCATTCTGACTTTCTCAGTAGAGCTTTCAAAAAATTGATCCCAGAAAGGCAACCTTAGGTCTCTAAAACTGCATGCTCTTATCAAATTAAATGAGTTTTGTTCTCAAACCTGACATAGCAGTTGAAAACTTGACAATTTAACAATTGTCCAATTATATCCAGGTAACAATGAAGAGAGACTCTTGTTGCCTCTTCTTATGCCAAGTTACCTTGCCATTAGCATAATTATATTCAGTAAGAGCTTCCAAATTCTGGAGGAGTCAGAAAAGAGACAAAAAAATTAACTGTTTTAACTTTGAAAATCAAGATGGATGAATTAAAGTACTCAGCAGTGACTTTTTCCTTCATAAGGAGAACGAAGATCTATAGCCGCATTTTGAGATGAATGACTAGTCAACAAGAGGGTGGTGTAACTTTCTAATCTTCATAGACCTAAGGAATCGTAGAAAGAGAAAGAAAACATCCTGACATAAGGTACTCAAGCTTCACGGCTGCAGGAAGTGAAGACTACCCTTTGCAAGGAAGAGGCAGACTCCCAGTAAACTCTCCCAGTGTGGATGCTGGCGAGTCAAAAGTGTCTAAGTCCTCACAAAATTGCAGCCCACTTCTATAAACAGTGTGAAAAATGCACAATAACCTTGCCTTGGGAAAGGACCTTACATCATCTCCCAGTGAGCCACCAGGGTGCTGGAGCCAGAAGTTATCTCAACAAGGAGCTATTGTGTGAGCTGGCTATTGAATGGGTCAGAAATTCCTGCATTCTCCCCCTCTGTGGGAACCTGGAGAGCCTATTGCACTGGCTAAGGGATTAACTGCCTAAACCCAATCTGTCAGTAAGAGTGATTGTGAATGGAGCCCACTTAGTGCCTTGCTCTGTAGGGTCTGTGTGCTGTAACACAGCAGGGATTGCAAATACTGCTTTCCTGAACCAGATCAGCCTTCCTCTGTAACACAGGTGGCGTGGCCAGCAGCATGTAGACAGACCCATGTCATGCCAGGACTAAATGCAGGTGCCCATGAGATTTCCACCATCCCTCCTCACTGGACTATGCTCAAGTGTCCCTTACTGGTAGGGTGATAGGGGCTACTATGGTTCCCATAGGCACATGCTGAGGGGACCTTGAGCAACCTCAGAGCTCTGGCCATCACAGTAACAGCCAGGAGCACACCAAAGAGATTGAGAGGAACTATGCCTGATTTCAGCTCTCTTCCTGCTCTTGGGTATACACCGAGTCAAGGGCGAAATGCCAGTGTTCACCAGCTTCCCAGAGGAAAAAGTCATGCTACGACATTCAGGCGAGGATCCTTCTGCATCAGTCTCCTGAGCATCTCGGATAACAGGTCCATCTATCTCACCAGCAAGAACTCTTTTTCAGATGAGCACGTGATCTTACGTTATCTATGTCAGAGATTCTAGGAAAATTAAAGCTCTGAATCATTTGTGGGAATTAGTTTCCTTGAGGTGTTTTCTCCCATGGAAAGCATGAATACAGGTTGAGTTCTTTCTATTGGCATCTTTTCATCACTTCCTCAGAACACTTTGATGTAAATGCAATCTCATACTATGTACCACGTACTGACAGAAAGTTTCTTCTTATACGATCCTCTCAGGTCCTTACAAGTTTATGCCTCAGGGCTCTCAGACATTCAAAGTGAGAGTACATTGGGTCTTTTGGGCCAAGAGCCATTCTGCCTTAGGTCATTTTTTTCTTTGTAACAATAAATCAGTGTTCATAGAAAGAGAGTTTAACAGAGCGTGGTTGGAATTTGTTCTTCCTACACACAGTAGTTGAAATATAAGCAACTATTTTCACTTTTCTCTGCTCAGATTACTATCTGTAAAGTACAAATGTAGTGTGCTGTTCTTTAGAGGCCCCAAAGTTTTAATATATGTACTCTAAAGTCGTCCTATTTACAGTTAACATATTTCTCTTTTTCGTTGAAATGCATCTGTCTCAGTTTCTTTTCTGAACCGGAGATAAAATACTCTGACGAAAGCAACTTAAGGGAGAAAGGGTCTGTTCATTTTGTTTGGATCAGAGTTTCATGGTACAGTCTGTCATGGTGGAGCATGGCGGCAAGAGTATGACAGAGCTGCTCATCATCCACCCACAATCATAAGGGAGAACAACAGATGCACACATGCTAGTGCTTGGCTCCCTTTCTTCACTCCTACAGTTCATGACATGTTGTCTAGGGAATGGTGCCACCCACTTAAGCTCCAGTCATCTCATCTTGGTTAACATAATTAAGATAATCCCAGAAATTATTACTCAGAAGGTAATCTCTCAGGTGATTCTACATTTTTTCAACCTGGCAATTAAAATCAATCATCACAATATTGTATATATTTACAGCACATACAATGTGATGGGGTGATGATAATTTTATGAACATAAATCTTCAGATTAAGTAAATTCAATCAAATCAAGATAGAATACACATAGTAAAGCCATAAAAACCAACTATTGCATCACCCTGGGACTAGATACACATATGATAAAAACAGGAGTCAACTGAGATTTACCAAAATCCAGGATAGTCATTACATCTGGAAAGGAAGATGAAAAAGCTCAAAATATATTAGTAAGTTCTTATACTCAAATGCCTTATAGGGTGAATGGAGTTTTTTGTTTTATTTTTTTATTTTATTTTTATTTTTTGTCTTTTTGGTTTAGTTTTTCAAGACAGGGTTTCTTTGTGTAGCCCTGACTTTCCCGGAACTTGCTTTGTAGACCAGGCTTGGCCTCTAATGTACCTGCCTGTCTTCCGACTGCTGGGATTAAAAGCATGTGCCACCAACACCCAGCTGTGAATAGGTATTTTTGTTCTCTAAATTACACACACACACACACACACATATATATTTTGAAAAGTAGAAAATTTATGAACTACTTCCATTATTGCCAAGGGGCATTTAGAAGTATTCCTCTCTTATTAATTTTCAGGAACATCTTGGGAAAGATGAGGAATATTTTTTCTTTAGATTTTGAATAGAATTTAGCTATGAAGCATGGTCCCTTATCAGTTTTGTACTTTCCTAACTTCTTATGAGAGTACATTCTCTTATGAGAATTTATTTTCCACACCAAATTCTGTATGAACAAATATTACATGTTAATCAGAAAATTTAAAAACGCATTTGCAATTTTTTAAAGCTAAGTGGTGAATGTGTTACATCCTGTGTGTGTTTTTGGTCCTGGCAATAACAACTTGAGAATTTTCTATACGAACGACAGTTTAAAGCAATTTAGATGTACTAATTTTTTAAAATTATTAGAACTGCCTTTTGGGCTAACGGATGGAAAAGTTACCACAATAGCCTTTTCTGCACACACTCCTAAGCCTGAGCAGCCGTGAAAACAGGTACCTTGCTGGTACTGAAATTGCAACTGTCTCCTTTAACTCTGAGCAGCGGGTGGGAGGGGCCACGTCCGCCAGTTTCCCAGAGCCTGAGGGCCGCTTTTAGGGCCTGTGGCGCGGAAATGCGAGCCCGGGCCACGTGACGGCGGGCGGCACTCTGGCTTCCCTAGAGCTGTCTCTATGGTATTCTCCCCAGCCCCTCCCCAGCCCCCAGGATAGCGGCACGTGACCGGCCCGGGACTACGGCAGGTTCCCACGTGATCCTGGCCTGCAGTAGCGTGGCTGCGGTGAGGCTCCTGCGCTTCTGAAGGGCGGGCGCAGAAGTCAAGGCGGCCTCAGGCGGATTCTCACAGGCGGAGAGGTTGGGAAGAGCCCCCAGGCGGTGACTGCTTTGCTTCTGCAGCTCGGGTCAGCTCGTTCCGTTAGCTTGGCCTTCACGGGCTGCGCTGAGGCAGACCAAGTTCCCTTTGGGTCTGGAGCCCTTGGGGAGTGAGGCCCCAACTCGGGACCAACTCCTCAGCCACCTTGCCCTCCCTCTCCTCCATCTCTTCTTCACACGCCGCGAGTCGCTGGTCTCCTTGGGCTGGCCTACTCGGCCGTGCCGGAGGCTAAGTTCTGGGCGGTAAGGGTAACTGTGGGAAACGCGGCCCCCCAGTGGACAAAGGCGGAGGCAGGGCTAGAGCAGGCCCAGGGCCGCGGGCGTTGAGCAGAGGCAGTTGAGGAGGTGAGCCGGAAGACAAGAGTACTGCGCTTTTAGAAGGTTCTGTGAAGGACTTGTTGCGCGATGGAAGAATCTGACTCCGAGAAAAAGACGGAGAAAGAGAATCTGGGCCCAAGAGTGGAGCCTCCACTCGGGGAACCGGAAGGATCGCTTGGGTGGGTGAAGGGTATATTATGTTCTACGTAGGAGGGAGGGTGTGCTAATTAGAAAAGAGTATTGCCAACGGCAACAACCCCTAACCTTCAGGGATAAATTGCTGTAATTTACCCACGTGGTTGATTGATATCATGCCCTTGATGATAGGCAAAAACGGAGACCAGAAAATAGCCCTTTGCCTGAAGCTGAGATTCTTGGTTTATGCGTAGTGCTCTAATTGAGGCAGTTCTGAGTTGTTTTGCGTTTTCTACAAAGGTAATTTGGTGATATCACCTCGTTAGTGATAAAAAGGGGGAAGAGGACATTTACTGACCAATGACGTATAGTTTGATATGCCTGTTTGAGAGCTGCATTACATTTACTTGGTGCCTTTAATGAATGAAATGCAGCTTGGAAGGACGATTGAAGGTCCAAAGATGCTTCCAGCTTTGAAAATGACCTAAATTAAAAACATAGTATTCAAATTGAAAATATTGTTTGACTTATAAAGTGCACAGAGTATTGTGTTAGTTTTATGACAAATATCAGATCTTGAATTTAAATTGTTTTTATTTCTAAATATGTCTTCCCAGGAAGCATCTCCTCAGCTAACGAAGGAAACAGGGAACATAGACCCAGTTTTATAATTTAGAAAAATGAAGACTTCTGAAACGAGGGCTCCTGCGTACTTAGCTGTTTTAAACAGTATTCTTCTGCTTCTCTCCGTTTACTTGCCTTTTGTTTTTGGGTTTTTTTTTTTACAAATTTCTAAGGCAATTAATTAGATCATGGAAACACTGTCTTTTGGTTTATATCTACAGGTGGGCAATGCCAAATGCAGCCATGAAGAAAAAGGTAAGATGTGTTAGGTACATTAGAAACATGAAGAAAAAGATAAGTCACAGTTCAGGATATCTGTCTTTTTCTGAACTGTGGCAATAACTTATATGGTCTTTTGGACTCTCATCCCTTTATTTACTGCCAGATTTCCTTTGTCTAAAATTAATCTCTTGGAGTCAAGCCATATACAAATATTTCACAGCCCTCTGTGTGCACATTGATTCTTTAAGACAAATCAAATGTTCCATGTGTTTTGCTAGCTGGAATTGAATGTTCTTTGCTTTGCACTTTTATTGGGACTTAGTTATTATCCCTAAGACTGTAGCTCTGAAGCAAATTTCTTGACCTTTGTGAGATTTCATGCCATCTGTGAAGGGGTCATAACCCTCCCAAGACTATTAGGAACTTTACATGAGTAAACTCCCTGTAGAGCTCAAATATAATTATCCTTGCCTTTTCATGAAAAGGCCTAATACTTTTAGTCTCACTTCATCTAAAATTTAATTCAGTGCCTTAAGTTTGGTAGGAGGATGTTTTTGATGAAATGTCTGAAGTTGCTATCAACAACGATGCCTAAAAATACCAGAAATCTCTACATGATTAGGAGCAAAAATTAGAAACAATTGAAAATCTCAAAAAACTGTGAAAAGAGAAAAAGGGTAAAACTTTATTTGATTTAACCATTCTACAGTGTACATGCATTAAAGTATCAGTTTATATCCTCAAATATATAATTATTGTTTTCAATTACATTTTTTTGCAAAGGAAGGGGGAAAACTTCCATATTAATTTTAGACTGGCTAAGCAGTTACATTTTCTTAGGGAGGTAAAGCTATGAATTGTTGGATTGAACAAATCCATGTCCAGTATGTTTTCATTAATTTCCTTATATTTCATTAATGTTCCTTGTAATCAGACATTTCAGTAAAACATATTGGGACTGAAGGTAGAGACTAGATCTCCCTTTCATTTGAAAATGAGACAATTATGAGAATTGTATTTCATCATTTTTGTGTTTAGAGGACTCTTTGGAAGTCATTTTTAACTTTTTTATTCTGCACAGCAACCACAGTTTCTCCTCCCTCCCCTCCTCCTCTCCCCCTCCCCCACCCTCCATTCACTGCACAGAAAGGGTAAGGCCTCCTGTGGTGAGTCAACAAAGCCTGGCATACCAAGTTGAAGCAGGACCAGGCCCCTCCTCCCTGTATCAAGACTGAGCATGGTAACCCACCAAAAAGTCAGTTCATGATCCAGGGATAAATCCTGGTCCCACTGCCAGGGGCCCCACAGAAAAAGCAACCCACATTCAGAGGGCCTAGTTTGGTCCCATACAGGCTTTCCAGCTGTCTGTTTGCAGTCTCAGCAGTCTCTGTGGGTTTCCCCATCATGATCTTGACCCCCTCTTGCTCACATAATCCCTCCTCCCTCTCTTGGGACTCCTGGAGCTCAGCCCAGTGCTTGGCTGTGGATCTCTGCATCTGCTTCCATCAGTTACTAGATGAAGGTTCTATGATGACAATTAGGGTAGTCCTCAATCTGATTACAGGGGAAGGCCAGTTTAGGAAGCCTCTCCACTATTGCTAGGAGTCTTAGCTGGGGTCATCCTTGTGGTTTCCTGGGAGTTTCCCTAGCCCCAGGGTTCTCTCTAACCCCATAATTGTTCTCTATCAAGATATTGCTCTCATTGCTCTCCCTCTCTATCCGTCCCCCAACTCGACCATCCTGGTCCCTGATGTTCTCATCCCCCTTCCATTCCCCTCTACCCACCCCCACCCCACTTTACTCAGGAGATCTTATCTGTTTGAAAGTCATTGAGTGCAAGAATATGTGGCATTATTCGCAAGTGTCTTCCTTGTGTTAAATCCTAACACAAGAAAGATGTCTGTAAGATCTTGCTTTCAGACAGTTGTCATTGCATTTTAGTTTCATTTAATTTTTGATGAAAATACTTCAAG
>LOJH01016409.1:0-11546 GCA_001685095.1 Ellobius talpinus
CGCAGGACCCGCACGCCACGGTCCCGGGTGGAGAAGAGCGCAGGGACATCGCCAAGGAAGCCAGGCAAATTCCCGAGGACCGGCTGAGAGCCCAGCGTCCACGAGGTCGGCACAGCGGGAGTCCGACTCCCACTCTCCTGGCCCAACCCGGGTGCCACCGACCCCGCGCTCGCCGCCGCCGCTGCCTCCGCTCGTATCCGCGCTCTGCTCCGGCACCGGGCGATTATCACTGGGGCGCGCGGTGACGTCACCCGGACACCGGCTCCGCCGCCTCCTCCCGGAGGTGTCCTTGAGAACTGAGGGGCACGCGCACCGCGTACACGCGCACTCACGCACCGCGCGACTGGTGCCTCCCGCGCACACGCTCGGCGTCCCGCTCCGCGCGCTCCTCGACTCAACACGGACGCAGCCCTCGAACGCCTTCGATTGTGCCCGGCGCCCCGCGGTAACACGTATGCGGAGAAATCGCCTCTCTGATACTCTCGAACCGCTCGTACTGTCTTGTGGCACCACCCACGCAAAAGCTTCTCCCGCAGCCCACCGCAGCTCCTCGACACCCACCAGCCACACCCCGCTGTGCAGCGAACACACTATGCCTGCCTCACACCAGCAGCGGGTCCTTCCAGAACAACCAACCACTCAACACAGTGGCTCCCGCAACCCTCTCTCCTGGGGGAAAGAAAGAGGTCCCAGCCTCCTGCTGACGGGTCTTATATGGAGGAGAGAGTTAGATGTCTCCCCCAACCCCCACCAGAGACTGCCCCCCTTTTTCACTCTTTCCTAGATGGGTAGCTAGTCCTTGCCTACAGGGATGGGAGCACAGTCCACACTTCACAGCTGACTGCAATCGGATCTACTCCTTGCAGCTTACTGAAGGGTGGCTATCCTGATCATGTCCTTTAGGGCTAGGAATCGGCGGCTTTCCCAAAACGCCACTCCAGGCCTCCCCAGCGGGCCTTTGTTCTTGGTGCAGACTGGAGGAACCGCACAGAAGCAGGCAGGCCTCTGGCCCCCTAATTTTTCCTCCCGGGGCCAACCTGCGCTCTAGCAGAAGCTAGGTGACCCAGGTTACAGATTCTGCTTCCTTCCTTTCCAACCTTTTCCAGCCCTACGAGAGTCCTGAAGACACTCCGCTGGGAAGGAGGCCATCTCCGGTGATCTCATGCCACTCCTGGAAAATCCTGAGGGCCAGGACACCTCTTCTCTTCCTCTTCACAATCCTTCCCTTTGCAGGTGTCCGTTGCAACTGACGCTGGAGAATCCCCACTTACACGACCTGCCAGCACAGACAGCCCCAGGGACACTGACTGGGGACTGGATAGTGAAGGATCTAGACTCCGAGCAGAGGCTGCGTCTTTTCGTTAGCGCCAGCTTCTCTCTGCCTGGCCAAAGGTCTCTAACGCTAGAGAGCAGGTCCCTAGGACGGTTCAAGACTCCACAACGCAGTCCAGGACTCCAAAACTACAGGATCTGCTGTCCATGGTGTTGAAGGCATAGCCTGCAGGAACCGCATCCCATCCGCGGAACCTCGGTCCTCCCCCACCTTGGTGATCCCAGGACAGCACACTCTTTACCTTTCCTCAGCCCCACCCTTCGCTATTATTTATTTATTTATGTATTCATTCATTCATTCATTCATTCATTTATTTATTTATTTATTTGCAATGGTCTAAGACATCTCTGCTTATAACCTGCCCAGAGCTTGTTTCTATTTGGAGGGCGCGCGGGGAATGGAGGTGGCACTCCCAAGAGCCTCAGGTTTAGGAGCGCGCTTGCTACCGGGCCGACTCACCGTGACTCCTAAAAGACCAGTTTCCTTCCCAGGCCAAAGACCTACCTTTGGCCTCCCCTTACTATTTGTGGGAGATATTTACACCAGACCAGAGCGTGGTGCTTGGAGAGTCCGGGGCTTTACCCCTTCCAGGGGTCAGATCAAGTTTATTTTTTCACATCTCCGCCGAAACAGGCCTGCGTATTTGCTTGCATGCACGCGTTCAGTCCGGAACACCGGTTAGGATCCCTAGTTCCCTTTTTCCAATTTCCTGCGTCCTGCCGCCTGGCCTGGTGGGCTGGGGGAAGGGCTGTCCTGGGCGTGGGGGTGGAGCTGCCTGTGCGCTGAGAGAAGGGAGCCCACCCCAAGCATTCCGCTCTCTGTTTTTTTGAGTCCTCCCGGTAGGGACCTTTTTGGTGACCCTGGAACCTTCAGAGGTTCCATAAGAGTCAACTTACTGATGCTGGGCCTTGGCTCAGGTCTGTTCTCCCCTGCACTCCGTGTGGCCCAGCCTCACCTCTCCACGCTCCTTCTTTCCGGCGCAGCCGCCTCTCCTCAGCACACTGCGAATTTGTGTTTGTGGACTTATTTATTTGCTAGCTCCTGGGTACGTGGGGAAGAGGACGGGGCACGAAGGTGGGGCGACATAGTCCAGTTGGCTCAGGCTCCAGGTTCCAGGCCGCTGCTCCACGCGCACAAAGGCCATGCGCACCGCAGTCCGGCAACTTTGAGATGGGTCAGGTGGCTAAGGCGGGGTGGGGGCGGTAGAAGGAAGGAAAGGATGCAGGCTAGACCCCCCTCCTTTTCCCTCTGCCCTCCATCTGCGAAAGCCTGCAATAGCGTGGGATTAAACAGATCAACAGAAATCCGGAGAGAACCCCCTCCCTTTCTGCCCTTTCTTCTTCGTCACACCACCGCCACCCTCCTCCGCAGAAGGCTTGTCATTCCTCCAGAAAGGGGAGGTGCCTTGATCCACATCTGGGAACAGCTGGCCCACAGTCTCTTGACCCTTGATCCCACCCTGGCTTCGAGGGGGAAGGAAAGTGGGGGAAGAAGGCCTTAAGGCTGCCACGGCACCCATAGCCCGCTTGGCAGGCATGGCCTGGGGAGGGAGCGGTAGGGCAGATGTAGGGCCCTCAGTACAGATGTGGCCAGCAGAGGGAAGAAGGGATCAGCTTTACAAGCCCTTTTGCAGTCTTTAAATGGTTCATAGCTTCTCACATCTAGCTTGATGGTCAAGGTAGCTTGAAAGCCTTCACCCAGGATTGTCACAGACCTCAGCCCCTTCATATCCTGTACAGGGGGGCCTTAAACTTCTCTCTCTGAGGGTAGCTGGTCTCCTGATGCAGCTGGGGTTGAGACTGAAGCTCTCAAGGCAGGATGTATAATTGATGCCCAAGGGGAGAGGGCCTGAAGGCACCCCCTATCCCCCAGGTGCTTGCTTTATCCCATGGATAAATGTGAGTGGTCCCCATACAACACTCAGAAGTTCTGCTTACCACCTGGAGATTCCTAACCCTGGCTGCCCCTAGGCTGTGGACTGGGTGGGGTCAATGGGGGAAGGAAAGATCTTCTGGCCTTGCTTCTCCTGGCCCTTTGTAAAGGTGGGGCGGGACCCCCACCATGACTGAGTATTGAGGGCGGAGCCAGCCACCACAAAGACTTCAATTGTGAGTGAGGCCTGGTGCACAATGGGGCTGAGCCCTCCACATGGAAATGAGGCCAAAGCCCCTTTTTCTCCCTCCTCTGCCCAGCTTCCTCCTCCTCCTCCTTGGCCTTAGAGAGCACCGTGGACAGAGCTCAAAGGAAACCCCTGGAAGTGAACCTCAGCTTGGTCCAGGGTCCCTCAGAAACTCCACCAAGGCCTTCAATACTACTTAGACTTGGAAAAGACAGGTAACAGCAGGCTGGGATGGGGGGGGAGGAGTACAAACAGGGCTGACCAGGGCAGGACAAAGAATGAGGGATCCAGGCTGATCTGGCCTGTGGCGGTGGCGGGAACAGGCCTTTTGTTCCTCAGGGTCCAGTCTTTTGGTTAGTGGAATATCCTTGGCTACGCTCTGATGCTCCTGTGAATCCTGTGTTTCCAGGTGACTCCCTAGCCATCCATCAAGGCAGAGATGGCAAAATCTGCCCCCTCCAACTCTGTCCCTTTCTGGGTCTTGGCTCTTATGAAGAAATTTATTTTTATCTCTAGGGCAAGTCTGAGACCCCAGGCAGAATGCTGTGTGAGACTGGCTCTACTCTAGGGGTCTATTGATTGTTTAGTAAAAATTGCATTTATTTATTTTTATTTATTTATTTATTGTGTGCATGTATTGGGGGAGTAGAGATCACAGTAGAACTTGTGGGAGTCCATTCTCTTCTATTATGTAGCATCAGACTCAGGCTTGGCAGCAAGTCCTTATCTAGTGAGCCATCTCACTTCCACCTACAAACCTTGATGTAGAGAAAATCACCTGGAAGCTAGGATCCAGCACTTCTCCATTACGAACCAGAAGAATGGGCCAAGTATCAGAGCAGGAACTTGGGGAGGAAGCTTTCTGGTCTCCTTGGAGTTCCTCCAAGGTCTACAGAGTTCTCATAAGCTACGTGGGCTTCATAGGCCCACTTCAGGGCATGGAAAATTCCTGGCAGGGTTACACCATTAAAGGCTCCTTCTTTTAGAACTTAGACCTCAGAACAGCCAGAGCAGGTCCCCAAAGAGTAAAAGCAAGGATTCCTGGGCCCCAAGGAGTCTTCTCCAATGGGACAGACCCTACCCCCATCTGACTCTCATCTTAAAGTCAGGCAGAGGAAAGATGGAATGAAGACATCCTAGGCCCAGGGTCCTTTATCCCCTTCCCCCTTGCTGAATATGCACAAGGCAGAGTGCTCCACGCTGTCCCTGCTGCCCACACAGTTTATAGCCTGACCTGTGGATAGAGAGCAGGAAGTGTCTGACTTTCAGGTGCTCCCCCTGGACCCTGTGCAGCCTCCCCAGAAAAAACACCCTCCCAAGAGGTAGAGCTCCTGTTCTGCACGGTGCTGGGCCCTTGGTTCTCCTCCCCTTCCCCTTAGGTTCTCTGAGGCCTCAGATTCCGGAGCCCCACCAGAAGGAGTCCCATCACATGATACCTGCTATACTGGATCTGGCTTGACCTGGAGTCTCAGATTGAGGTTTCTGAGCAGTGTCTGGCTCAGGGGTAGTGGGGAGACAGCAGTAAGAAGCCTTTGCTTGGGTTACAGGGCTGTCTTGTCAAGGTGTGCCGTGAAAGGGTTTGCTCCAGCTCATGCTTCTGTGACACATCCAGCCGTGTTCTCCCTCCCAGACAGCCTGCTCCCCTCCCAAAAGAGGCCTGTCCCCACGGGTCACTATGTACCTGCACAGGCTCAGCTACCTGTGCTGTGCTGCTGTCCTCTCTCCGGGAAGGTCCAGGGATAGCTGTCCGCCAGGAGGGCAGTAGTCCTTCCGACCCTCTCTTTGGGTATGCCAAACCTGTGAATCACCTACCTCAGGTTGCCCATGCTGGGTTGCCACAGCTCCCTGTGTTACTCTGGGCTAGGCCTATGGAATGAGAGAGAAGGGAATGGAAAGGAAAACCCTGGGTAGCAGGATTGGCTGTGAAGAGAACAAATGCCTTGGCCCTGCTTACTCTGATTATGAGGAAGGGGTTCAAGGGCCCTGGCTGGTAGTACAGAGATATGGGCCGCCTGTTATAATCCTTGACTGCAAAGAAGTGGTGGAACCAGTCTGGGATCAGTCTGGAAAGGACAGTCTTGCCTAGTCTAGTCAGAGTTGCATAAAGACTATACCCTGGGCAGGTGTATGCAGAGGAAGGCTTTCATCATGTCTGACACTCACGGACACACTCTGACATCCTATTATCAGGCTGGAATGTGGGTAAAGGTAGAACAAACTGGCCTTTTTGTGCATAATTGTGTTCATTTTAAGGTATTGTTCATTCAGGGCAAAGTGGTAGTGGTAGTTCACTAACCACAGAAATAAGCTCTCTTGAAACACAGGTACTTAAATAAAAAGTGGGTGGAAGAGATGTGAGGTCAACAGAGCAGGAGGTGGGTGTCAGTGGGTCAGGGACCCAGTGGTTTGGGAACAGCTTGCAAGGGGAGTCTATGTCCCTGGAGGGTCTCTCCACCTCTACACAAAGGCTCCCATCAGCTGTAGTATCTCATATTCTGATTGGTGGCTTTTGAAAATCTACCTTTTTTTTCCCCTCTGGAAGGCTCTACTGGAGTTGGCTTTGGTACTTCTGAAATAGGTGTAGAGGGGTGGGGACCGAGTTTGGAGTTCCCCAGGGTACTGACCTTGTTATTGGAGGCTCCTCAGGCTGGACAGGGGAGGGCACACAGAGGATGCTGTTCCTGATGAGAGACCTCTGGGAGGTGGAGGGATTGTCCTGAGAAGAATAGGTAGGTGGACGTTTGACAGTTGTGCAGCCGCTCAATTCATAGGGTATACTGAAAGCAGACCCTGACCCTGAAGCTTTTGGAGGGGTGGTTCGAGATAGCGTTTCTCTGTGGCTTTGAATCTGGATGGTCCTGGAACTCACTCTGTAGACCAGGCTGGCCTCAAACTCACAGAGATCTGCCTACCTCTGCCTCCTGAGTGCTGGGATTAAAGATGTGCGTCACCATTGTCTGGCAACCCTGAAGCTTTATGGGACCCATTCTGATACAGGGAGGCTGGTGAGTTGGGCAGATCTCTATAGACTGAGAGATATAATTTAGTGTGGCTTATAACACTTTGGAAGGGTAGGAGAGCACTTACAGGGAATAGCCCAGAGAGGGGTGAGCTCTGCAATCCCTGAGAGAGAGATACTGCAAGAGAGTGGATGAGACCTGGCCAGGTCCTTGCCGGAAGCCCAGGGGTCCTTCTTCCCTTTGCTCTTTTTGAGTATCTGCTTAGGTCCTCTGAGGCTTAGAAAGGAACCAATCCACCTGTCCTTTCTATGCTTGGGATCAGCTCTCTCTAACCGTGGGAACATAATGTGACCCCACATGGTGAGCAGGCCTATTTGCAAAAGGGTTTTGCACTGTTCAGCTTGGAATACGGGGGCTCTTAGTCCCATCTCTGCCTCCAGGCCACGCTCTTGATCCCAGGAGACTCACCTTGTACCCGGTCAGCCTTAGCCGGGCACTGCAGCCAGGGGAATCTGGAGGCTCTGAAGGAACAGTATGACTTTGCCTTCTGCAGGTAGCAGGCACCGGTCACCCTTCTGTAGGAGTGCGTGTCAGGAGGGGGAGTGTAGTCGTTACTGCAGGGTGCAGAACTTAGAGCAGGGGAAAGAGATGCCACGTGCCATGAGTGTGCCAGACCTCTGCCACACATTTGGCTCACATTGTCCCTAAGTTCCCTGCTAGAGTCTGCTTAGATCTATGGTGGGGAGGGCAGCAGCCTCCTGTTTCCCCTGATGGCTTCCCACTCTCCCTGTCAGACCCCAACCCTCTCCATGGGAAAATGGCTATGGGTTCCAGACATTCACAGATGGGAGGCTCTCTCTGGGGACTGGGGACTGTGGGTCTCATGAGGCTGGAACAGGAAGTATTACCTCGGAGTTGATGTAGCCCCTTCCTGCCACTATGGGGTCTCATATTGGGCTTCCCCTGGAAGTCTTGTCTTATAGAGGTCGGTTTTCTGCACATAGCTTGTGAGTGAAAAGACAATCCTCCTCCTTATTCAGGAGACTCATGTAAGCCTGGCCTACAAGGACTCTTTCCAGACTCTTAAACCTTCCTCGAGCCCCCTCTTGACCCTTAATGTATTCCCTGACCTCTTTGTCTCCCCTGATCCTCCCTGCCCCTTCTGCCCCTGGGACTCTATGTTTTTATTCTCTTCAACACCCATTACTACCCAAAGGTCCAAGCTACAAGAATTGGACATTGGTCTCCATGATTCTTCTCAGCCTCTTGGAGGGATATGTCTGTTCCCCCAGGTAGGTCAGCGTCCTACTGACTGTCCCCTGCCATATGTCAGGCAGGCTGGGAATGTTTCCACCTTATCACCAGCTGTTCTGATCCACAGTGTGCTCCTCTGAGAAGTGGAGACAGTGAAGCCTACCTCCTGGGCTTTCTAGTGAATTTAGGAGGCGCACAGACAGAGCCTGCATAAGGGAGGATGAGGAAAAGGGACAATTGTCCCACATCTGTGAAAGGAGATCTTAACAGGAGCACATGATTATGACAATGTTGGTACCAAGTAGCTTGGCTTGCTGAGAAACCATCTCTCCCATATTGAGGGGCTAGGCCTCCCTGAGAACACTGGCTTCCACCAGACTTGGAAGAGAAGACTTTAAAGTGGGCTGGTGGCTGATCTTCGAATCTAAATGCCAGAGGCCCCACAGTTCCAGAAGGGGCCAAGGCAGTGAAAGTTGAGGAAGGGGCAGCTTCTCAGCCACTCCTGAGGATGCTGACTGACCCTGACTCCTCCCCTGCCAGTAGGCTTTGGCTGGGTGGGTGCTGCCCAGGACGCTGTCCAAGGTACTATCTGATCCAGAGGCTCCTGTACCTGTCTGGAGATGGTAGGTAGTTCTCAGGCAAGGCAGATGATTTGAAAGGAGCGGCAGCACACCGAGGACCAGTCACAAATCATAGAGATAACATTTACAAGGTCTCCTGACCCAGCACTGGACTCCTGAGAGGCACCTCCCTGGATTGTTCTTACACCAGCCTTATAACCAGGGCCTATAAGGGACAGAGAGGGGCCTTGGTGTGGGGCAGTGACTGGAAGTCCCTCTCCAATCCCTGCCTCAGCCATGGTGTTTTCATATTCCTTGGCTCTTCTCTGGGTGGCAGGGAAAGTATAGGACAAAGGAAGGACAAGATCTCCAGGGCTATCTTCACTGGTGTCAACCTCTCCACCCTAAGGCCTGGTTGAGGCCCAGGCCTCCTCCTGGCCCATACTTGTTGGTCTTGTAGTAATTCCCATTTCCCTTGGAGCTACCCTTGCTAGAGAGGGAAGGCAGGGCAGGAATCAGGGCAGGGAGACATAGACAAAGATCCCAAATCTTTATCAAAGATCAGGGGTTACAGCAGGAATAGGGAGAGGAATCCTTCAAGGTTGGGACTCAGTTGAGTCTTCTGAGTCTCTGTGGGGCTTCTAGTATCTCAGGTTGGGCTTCTGGGTCTCAGGTGAGACTTCTGAGGATTCAGTAAAGACTCTAGAAAGTCAGGAGAGGCTCAGACATTTGTGACAACTATTCTCTGTCTCTCTTTCTCTCTCCTTCTCTCCCTCGCTTCCTCCCTCCTTCCCCCCAGTAATAGGAGTCGAATTCGGGGTCTTGAAAACATGAAGCAGCTGCTTTACCACTGTGATACATCCCCTGTCTTCTTTTTGCCTTTTATTCTGAGATAGACTCTCACTAATCTTCTCAGGCTGGTCTTGAACTTGCAATTATCCCATCTCAAATTCTGAAGTAGTTGAGATAAGAGGCCTGTGCTACTAAGCATGTTGCATTTTCCACCTTTTGTTGTTCTTTTCTAGTGCAAGGCAGTATTCCTGCCATACTGCACCATGAGGAAACCCTGACTGTACAAACTGAGGCCCAGAGGGGGTAGTCAACTTCAAAGGCTGTGTCTGTCCAGGGTATCAGGACCAAGGCCGAGTGACCAGTACTTGAGTGTTTCTTTTACCCTTTGCTTTCCTTCACCACGTAGGTCATGCTCCTGTCTACATCCAGTGTACCCACCCCTAGTGTGGCTCAAAGCAAGAGGCTGAGTTGGAAAAGATCAGGAGGAGCATGCTGGCTGCACACAACCTCTACTGCTGGCAACCTATTCGCCACCCTGCCAGGCTGTGGGTGGGACTTGGATGGCTGGTGAGGAGAGGCAGCTTGGGCAATGAGCTATTGTTCTGGCATCTTAGGAATGACCATTGCCTCCTCTGGTTTCTGTGGGGTTCCTGACCTGAGACTAGCCAGCTAACCCAATACATCAGACATGACGACTGGATCCCTGGGTACCTATCTCAGCAGCAAGGCTATGATTGAATCAAAGACTGAGCTCTGGCTACAAGCCGGGTCTCATTGTCTCCATTTCACAGATGGGGAAACTGATGCTGCAGGATCAGCCAATTGAATCCCCACCTGCCTGGCGAGGAGTGCGGTTGAGGCCCTCTTGTGGCCTGTGCAGAAACTAGCTAGGTTTTGTCTGTTCAGAGATGTCACCAAGGGAGGCTCTTGTTGGAGAAGATAAGACCCCTTCTTTTCTTTCTTCCCTGTTCTGTTTCAGTTTGTCTGAGTCTCCCAGTCATGGACACACTTTCTGCAAGGTGCTACATGCCTGGACCCCCTCCCTCAGGATTTTCAACAGGCACCCATCCAGGGAAGGGTGGTCCCTGCAACCCAGCAGAGCCACAGCATGCTAGAAGGAATTTTCTTTCCTGACCTTCCTGCCTCCTGTGAGTGAGCTGTCACTATCCCTGGCCATCAGTCCTGACACTCTGCCAGGCCAGCTCTGCACAGAGGTCACCATGATAGGTTAAAGGGGCTGTGGCCCACAGGCCTGGTGTTAAATACACTTTCCACTAGGAAAAGACTGTGGACTCTGCTGTGCCTGGCTAGCACATTTCATAGTGGGAAGCTGTGCTCTTGGGCGGGGCAAAATGGTAGTATTGCTTATCCCCCTTGTTTTATTGATATGAAAACCACATAACATGTAATTAACCTGACAAATGGTGTGATTCAGAGATACTTGCTGTAGTCTCAATGTTCTGTAACCACCAGCATTAGCTGACTGGTTTAAAAAGTTTTTGTCACCCCAGAAAAGGACCTTAGTAAGTAATCAGCATCCGCCCTCAACATCCAGACCTCTGTCATTCACTGCCTCTGAATTGGAAAACTCCAGGGATCTCACGAGAGTGGGTGTGTAGGACTAGTGTGCTGTTATCCCTGATATAGTGAGTGCCCCGTCCTGTTCCACTGCCCACTGATGGCCGCATTAATGGGTCATGTTTTGCTCACCTACTCATGTGCCCACAGACCCTGCGTTGCTTCAGCATTTTGTTTGTGGGACAGTGCTGGTGAGTACATGTGTGGACAAGTATGTGTCTGAAAACGGCTTCAGTTCTTATGGGTCTACCCCAGAAACAGAATTGGTTCAACCTTTTGAGAAAACACCAGGCTGCTTTCTGCCATCTCTTCTTGATGTCCATTCAGGCCTTGCCACCAGGCTCATTCCATGTCCCTTCTTCTTCTTTCGATACTAACTTTAGGAGATCCCGATTGTCAGCTGGACACCTGGCTTCAGGTCCACAACCATGTTGTACATGGGCGTTTCCTGGGTCTGGGAGAGCACCCAGATCTAGGCTGTGTCATCTGTGAATGGCAGCTGGAAGTGAGGACCCCTGACCTTTCTAAACTCTGACCTATAGTGACCTCTGCTGCCCTCATTTCCTGGTCTGGCCCCCATGGCAGGATCCATGGGTAGCCCCCTCACCTAGCTCCCAGTGCTGTACCACACTGCCTTCTTGTGGCTGCCATAACAGACTCTCATGCCATGTGGTCAGGACTACTTCTGTCCCTCTCCCTCCTGAAGGTCAGATGTCAGTGGGCTTCCTCATTACTACTGTTTGAAATTGTTGTGGTCATTTAGCACAACCTTTCTGTTGGAGGAGGCTGCTTGTTCATTCCGGCTGCCCAGAACTGAAATAACCACACAGAAACTGCATTAATTAAATTACTGCAAACAGTAATTAGTTTTAGTTCTAGCTTCTTATTGGCTAACCCTTACATCTTAGTTTAACCCATTTCTATTAATCTGTATATCACCACGAGGTCGT
>LOJH01016410.1:0-14983 GCA_001685095.1 Ellobius talpinus
TGCCTGCCTGAATGGAAACCAGGGCTGTATAATACAACATTCACTAAGTGTTTCCCCAAAAACTTGTCTATAGTGTCACCCCAAAAAGATTTTAATATCTCTGTCTCAGTGTCTATACTGCAGGGGATATTGACAGCAGTTTCTGCATGAAGAACACTCACCACCTACCTTAGCTTTCTTCAAAGGAAATAACCTCTATGTCACATGACTGCAGTTAGAGTCAACCCTTGATTCCCAGGTCCTTTCCTGAAGTTTTCTTCCCAAGTCTCTGAATCAACAAGATGTTTTGCCTTCTACAGACTAGAAAACAAAAAAGAAAAGAACAAAAAACTACTGCCTTCTTATTATATCTACTTCTGAGGGAAAAACAATTCTGGCTGTCAAGACAGGGACCACTGATGCCCCCATAGTCTTTATGAGCAGCTAATAGCAAGCAGAAGACATCACTGGTTCCAAATGGGCTTTCCATGGGATATGGATTTACGAGCTTAGAGCTATTAAGTGCAAAATTCCTTTTTGGGAACTGTAAGCACAAGGGTGTCACTGGCAGCTGTAGGCTATGATCAAAGAAGACCTTGTCGGACAGATGTCACACTCACAGGCTGCTATTCCATTAGATTCATCCATCTCCCTTGGGCCTGGATCAAAAACCTTAGAAAGATTTCTCCAGTCAATCTTTATGACGTCAAGGGCGTTTGAAGTGAAAGCAAATTTTATTGTCTCTCTTTTTAAAACAGATGAGGAAGTGAAAGTTGACTGACTTGTCCCAGCAGGTAGGAACTGAAGCAACAGACTGATGGGGAGGACCCTGAGAGGATTAGATCATGTGGACAGTGTTTAAGGACAACCTTACTGATTGCTGCTGGGTATCACTTCCTGTGTCTTACAGTCTGGTGCCATTCTCAAGATGGCCATATAGGTCAGACAGCGTATTTTGCTCAGCCACTTGATGGTGATGACCTGGTGTACTATACCAAGTATAGGATCATATCTCCAATCTCCTATAATTAGAAAGTAGAGTGAGTGAAGAGGGAATGATGGATGTGTATTGGGCATCATCTTATTTTCAGTGAGAAAGGCAAATGTCTTAGTTCAGGCTATCCTAAACATAGTCCCTGAATTAAAGCTCCATTCCTTTTTGGGAGGATGATGGGATGAGACAAGGTCTCTTACATAGTCATGAATATCCTGGAACTCACTACCTAGACCATGCTAGGCCTCAAACTCACAGAGATCCACCTGCCTCTGCTCTGCTGGGATTAAAGGTACATGCCCTACCATGCCTTGAAAGAGCTCATTATTAATATGTAAAGTGATGCCAGAGAGCATGTCAGAGGAAAGAAAGTGACAGGGGTATTAGGACAACCACCAAGGGACCTGATAATGGCCAGAGTCATTTTCTCTGCCCGAAAGCATTTTCTAGACAGGAAGGTATTACTCTCCACAGGTGAGGTGGTCAGAGTGCGAGGGAAGTGACCCACCTAAGAGATGTCTTCAGCCAATGAACACAGCTTAGAAGCAGAGCCCTGGTCATGGAAACAAAGGGGAAAGATGGTACAGGCCACTACCAGGTCTCCCTAGTGTGTGTGCATGTATGTGTGTGTTTGTGTATGTGCATGTGTGTGTATGCATATGTGTTTATGTGTATATAGGTATATGTGTGTGCATGTATATGTGTGTATGTATGTGTGTAAGTGTGCACATATGTGTGATGTGTATATATGTATGTATATATATGTATATGTGTGCATGTATGTATGAAGACCAGAGATCAAACTTAGTGTTGTTCCTCACAGCTACCCACTGTTTTTAAAGACAAGGTCTCTCTCTTGGACAAAGGGTTTGCCAATTAGGCTAGGTTGCTGGTCAGTGAGGAGCAGGAATCCTCCTGTATCTTCCTCCCCAGTACCAGCTTTATACATCAGTGCTAAGAGTTAAACTGAGATAGTCACTACTTACACAGCAAGAACTTTGTTGACTAAGCCATGCTCTTAGGCCCTCTGTGTCTTCTGCTTACAGAACATTCTCTAGCATGGAGTGACAGGCTACTCAAAGGCTTCAAGTGTTCCCTGGACTCATCTTAAAAGCATCATCTCCAGAAAGCTCCACTGCAAAATGTTTGTGCGTACTGTCTGGCATCCACACATTTTCTCTGACATCTTATTCTCAGCAGTAGCCCAGGAGCTTGGCATTGATGATGCTTATGATGGAGGGAACTGAGCAATGGAGTCAGTGCATTCAACATACATAAAGTCCTCATCCTTTAAGGACTCTTTGCCCAAAGTCACTTTTTTCTTTTATTTTTGAGACAGGGTCTCATTATATAGCCCTGGATATCCTTGAACTCACTATATAGACCAGGCTGACCTCAAACTCACAGAGATCTGCCTGCTTCTGCCTCTCAAGTGCTAGGATTAAAGTAGTTTGCCACCACACCTGACCTGCCCAAGGTCACTTTTAGCTGTTTTGTTCAACTGACCCTGTATCCTGCATCAATTCACGCCTTTGATCAGTGTTTCTCAAAGTATGGTCCTGGACAAGTATCACCATCATCTAGGAACTCTGCAAAGACACAAAGCTCAGGTTCTACTCAACAGAAAGGTGCCCAGTGGAGCCCAGGAGTAAGCCCTGCAGAGATGCTGGGGATGGCTAGTTGGGTAACATCATAATCCTCTTGAGAACTTCTGCACCCACCCCCATTCTCAGCCTTCTAGATCCTCTTACCACATTTCTCATGTTCTTATTTGAATGAATGTTTTTATTTTAAGAGATCTTATCAAGAGAACAGCTTTCCAGAACAGAGATTGGTTGATTTGATTTGTATGACACACATCTAAACTATTTTTCATAAATCATGAGAATATAAAGTTCATTCATCTTGGAAATAGAAATACAGGTGTTGGGGGCCAGATGCTAACAACCGTAGGGATTTTTTTGATGTGGACACTCTTCTCAGTCTCTGATTCTGACAGCATTGAGCCCTCTCTGAATTCATAATGAACACTTAGAAGTCCAGAATGAAGAGAAATGCTAAAAAGCCTATAATTACAGCGTTTGAGAGGTTGAGATAGGAAGGGTGCAAAGCTGAATCTCTCTTGAGCAGTATATGATTTCAAGGTCAGCCTGGGCTTGATCGTGAGACCTATCTCACCCCTAGCAAGTCAACCACACTCCTCTGAATGGACCCACAATCATCATACCCAAGAGTATAAGTGGAGGGTGCAGAGAGAGGTGTTGCGTGGATCTGGGAGGAGTGAGGTGAAGAGTTGATGTAGGGGGGCCGGTAGCCAAAGTACATTATAAGTTCTCAAATAATTGATAAAAGTATTATATCAAAAAGTGCGAAACAGAAAACTACCACAGTGGAGTGGCGTAAAGTGCAGACAGTGAGATGGAAGCTCTGGGTATGATCACTGTGCCTCAGAGTGGGACCTAAGTCACAATATGGAAAGATACAACTTCTGCCTTCTGTTCAGGCCTGTCTAGACACACACGTGCCACCCCTGGGCACCAGTCAGTTATCCCGCCATCTGCACAATGTCCCTAAATACATACCTGTGGCTCCTCTCGCTTCTTAAGCACCAATGAGCTGCAGTAATCCAGTCTGGCAGAAAAGTAATTTGGTTCAAAGACAATGGAAGCGGGGTCTTCCTCTCCAGGGTGGCGCTTCCCAGGGCCTTGTTAGAGGTAGAGCTGACTGTGCAAATGTGGCAGGCACCATGATGGAAACAAGCAGGATGTGTGCTAGGAAGGCAGGATGGAGTGATCCTGACCCAAAGTCTTAGCTGACCCAATGAGAAGCACTGAGGCTAGGCAGGCTCCCATGCTTCCCTACTTGGGTGCTACTTGGGCACTGGAGACAAGCCTGACTTAGGCACAGGACTTAAACAGGTGCTATTCTTCAGCAGACAAATAAATGTTAGGTTTTACCTGGCATCCAGCATAATAGACTAGCTTGTCTGTCAACTTTGACGCAGACCAAGACAGAAGGAGGCCTTGTAGCTTCTGACTTCCACTGATGGTTTTGCACAGACTATCAAAAATCCTTTGCAGTTTCTATACTTACTGCGGGGGAAAAAAATCTGAAAAGTAAGATTTCACTTGTTGTTGTTGCTGCTGTTTGTTTAGGTTTTGTTTATTTGGGTTTATGCACAAAGAAATATGCCCTTATGCCTTTTGTATTATTTTCCATAAAGGTAACATATTTTCTGTGGACATTAACTTTATCTCCTCGTAGTTCCTCCCTTTGGGTGATGTTTCAAGTAAAAGACACAAATTGTGGATAGTTTCTCTGCACATTCAGATTGCACATGGTAAGTCTGAAGGGTGTTTTTCTCTTTTTTCTAAATTAAATTTTTTTTCATAGTATTATTCTGTTCAAAATTTTCCCCTCCCACAAGCTCCTCCCAAAATCCTCCCACCTAAATCTATACCCACTCTTTCTCTCAAAAGGAAAAAAATACAAAGCAAAATAATTAACAGAAACACACATGAAATAAACCCAGCAAAAACACAAGAAATGGAAACCAAATTATACAAAATACACAAATTATACAAAAATAAATACCATTGAATTTATTAGCCAGTTTCTCCTGAGCATGGACCTACCTCGAAGTGTGGTTCCTATATCCAGTGAGACTTAACTGGAGAAAAACTAAGTTTTCTTTTACGAGTGGGATAGGTTGCAGAGAGCTTCTTAGTAAAAGGTAGGAACTGGCACCCACTTCCCCTCTCAGTGTTAGTCCCCATCTGACTCAAACCTGTGCAGGGTCTGGGCTTGTTGCCCTGGTCTCTGAGTTCATGTGGGCATCAGTCCTGTTGTGTCTGAAAGATGCTGATTCTTGGAGTCATCCCATCCCTTTGGCCTTTACAGTCTTCCCATCTCCTCAGGACCACTTAGGACCCTTAGGATAAGCTTAAAACATTATTCCACATCACAGATGTTCAGTGCCTGTAGAGACCAGAAGAAGATATCAAATCCCCCCTGAAATTGGAGTTATAGACAGTTGTGAGCTGCCAAACAGGGTCAGGGAATCAAACCGAGGTCCTCTCTGCAAGAGCAGCAAATGCTCTTAACCAGCAAGCCATCACTCCAGCCCTTTATTCAGCTTTTCTTAGTTTTAATAATATAAAGCTGGGGGGAAGCATTAAAAAAAATTTTGCCCTTCTGATGCGAACAACCTGGAAGCTCACAGTCCTGAGTCACTTGGTCTGAGGACTTCTCTGCTGAACTGGGTGGTGCTTTGAGGACTTTCAGATCTGCAAACAGAGAACATCCAGGGAATTTCACAAGATGGGTCTGTTTGGCTTCTACTAGAATCAAGCTTTGTGCCTGTTTTGAGTAACGTAAGTTGTTCCTCCCTGTTGGTTCTTTCTAGAATCCCATAGGAACCAAGAGATTTTCCATAACCTCTGGGTACAACAGATCCCCCATCTCCCTCTTCTAGTGAATAGGAAGGCTTCATGGAGTAAGGACATGTTTTAGGACAAGAGGTAGAACAGCTTCATTGTTTCAAATGAACAACCAAGGAACCCGCTCATTCTGAAGACCCAGCTCCTTAAATGGCCTTAACGTGAAAGCAGCGTGGTGAGAGCAACACAGAAGTGGCTTGGTGGATTGCTTGCCAGAGACACTGCAGGAGTGACTCCTGATGGCACTGGCCAGTTGCAGTGGCTGAAAAGTAAGATCATTGCACAGAAGTACCTTAACCTTGGACTTCATGAGGAGAAAGGTCCAGGGAGGTAAATGATGCCCTCCATGTCCTTGGAAGGCTCAATGCGGAAGACTAGAGGATGGGTAAAGCAAACACTGAGCTGTGTCATTTGATACCTTATTGGTTGGTGCCAGGTGTGGCTCTAGAAACTGCATTTAAATATTTTTTTTCTCCTATTGCCTGCACTGGCCTCAAACTCACTTTGTCGCGGAGGATGACTTTGAGCTCCAGAACCTCTCCTGCCTCCACTTCCTTACTGCTTAGGATGATAGGTGTGAGCCACTTGCCTGTTTAATGTGCTGGAGTTGGAACCCAAGGACTCCTACATGGTATCAGTGGAGCTCCACGCATTCAATTGTGTGTGTGTGTGCTCACGTTGCATACGCCGGTGTGCACGCATGTGTCTGTGCTAAGGAAGCCAAAAGTTGGTGTCAGCTGTCATCTTCAATAACATTCTATCTTGCTTTTTGGCACAGGGTTTCTCATCGACCCTGAAAGTTACTGGTTACGCTAGATCCCTAGACTGAGCAGAGAGCTCTAGGGATCTGTGTGTCCCTACCTCTCTAGCAGTGGTGTTGCAATTGCATACCACTGGCACCTTTGTTTTTTTTTGTTTTGTTTTTTAGAATGTGGGTTCTGAGGAAACAAACTCAGCTTCTCAGGCTTTCCCAGCAAGCATTTTATCAACTGAGCCATCTCCCCAGCTCCAATTCAATATGTAGTGCTCAGAAACTTGGTCATCACCCAAGAAACCCGAGACTCATAGATGATACCCGCCACCACAGGAATTGCTGCGTGGCAATCTAATGGCTCAGATGAGCACTCTCCGATTCCTTCTCACGTTAGCACCTCATGCATCTCTGAGTGTCAGTCAACACTGACTGCAGACAGGAGCCCTCTGACGATCCAGCAAAATGAAGACACCAAGGAGACCATGATGTGGCAAGGACAACCTGTGCTGCGGTTGTTCTGTCCTCTATAGAAAGGCTATCCTTTCCCCCTCTGTGTCCCAGGCACGGCCAGAGGAAGTGCCTCTCACCAGAGAGTTCCCCTGATGGAGTGGCACTCAGACTCACTGGCATGAATAATGGCTGTCCAAGCAGATGGAGCTGGCTAATGAATTGCTAAGCGGATCTGCAAGAGACACCTGCCTGCCAGCAGAGCCCCACCCAACCCCCAGCTGCTCTCCTCGCCACCCTGTTCCTTCAGCTGCAGGAAGCTCCAAGTGCATCCACAGCGCTGTTTCTCTGGAGAGAAGGCACTGCTGTAAGCCTGGGTGATTAGAGAGCCACCTCACCGACTTGGTGACAGAAGCTGTCTTCCTGGTATGGCTTCTTTGACCTCTTTCATCATGGGGCAGTGTGAGTAGGGACCAGGCGCTCTTGGCAGTAGCCACTCAGCCACACCTGCTTCAGTCTTGTTTACACATCTCTTCTACCAGGGACAGGGAGTCCTCCGGGTGCCCAGCAGATGTTCTGCGGAGCTATTTTTGTAGATAAAGCCTGTCATCCCCACCACCACGCCTTTTTTAATCTGTCCTTCAAGGACACCCAAACAGCTGTCTGCCAGGCTTCCAAGAAACACACTTCCCCTTAAATACCAGCCTACATCTGCAACTGACTTCAAATCTGATGCCCCCCCACCTCCATTTCTCTGGCCCCGACTCCTTTCTCAGGATGGTACCACAGAAGTAGAGTTGAAGGTGCCTTCCTGATACCACAATAATCCAGAAAACTCTGGTGACCCCTCACAGGGAGAGTCTGTTTTGTCCCCCCACACAGAAATTCTGATGCCTGAGAGGTCTTGCTCACCCCAAAGGAGAAAGAGAAGTTCTTAGACACTTAAGCCATCCCCTCTGGCCTGGGTGATATCCATTTAATATCTTTGACCGAGCTCTCTCAGATCCTTACTACCCACAGGAGCTCAAAGCCTCAGTTTAAAAGTGTTTACTTTGAGAACAAAGGAAGTCAGGGAAGCCTGAGGACACATGGTACCCAGTCAGGGAATGTTCCAGAAGGAGGAACTCAGGAGACCGACAGGTTAGCAGATGCTGGTGAGAAACCGTATACTCGACAATTGAACAATTAAGCCACATTTCCCTTCTGAGCCACAAAGCCTTTTGTCCATCCCTGAACGATCATCCTTGGGACACGGTTGTGTTTGGATTGTCTGAGGTACACCCCACCTCTTACTTAGGGCAGTTTCCTTTGCCTCATTGAAGATACAAGTGATGTGAGTAGAGTCAAGGTACAACAGGGATCACGTGTGGCATACCTGCTTCTGGTCTGGATTACAGGCGCCATGCCTAGAGTGTGTGCGCCTCCACACCTGCCTCGCTGTACTTCTTGCCTGTCTCCATCTCTGTCCCTCACACTTGGAAACTGAGCACATCTATGTTGTCATCGTCATGTGCCTGAATTGAAATTCTGTGCCCTGGGTGACACTGGGTTCCAGTTGGCCAGAAGAGGATCTGACAGAAGTCTGGACTACAGTGGTTTTGTGGAGATCATTACTCTCTGAATGCTGTTGGGTGGTCACAAGGAAGAACAGTTGCAGAATTCATGGTGGGCTCCTCTTGTCCTCACGTTCCTACCTCTCCTCTATGACCAGTTCATTCTAGGGTGTCTTCCAGAAACCAGACATGTGGCTCTGGAGAGCAAATCTATAGCTTCCTACAGATCTTTCTCCAAACACCTCCACCACAGCCCTTCTCCTCCATATGCTGTATTTCTTCTTCCCTCCCCTCTTCACATGCCAGCAATCAAGCCAGGGTAGCAGGCGCACTCTGTTCCACTCACCGTGGCCAGGCCTGCAGAGTGACAGCAACCTTAGGCTTCCTGGGACCGGAAATGGGGAAGAAATAAAAGTCATCAAGGAGACCATGGCACAAAGGAAGGTTTTATTCTACTGCGTATTCGCATGAAAGAAAATACACTTTGAGTTGTCATCAAAGTTTTTGTTTGTTTTGTTTTGTTTTTGCTGTTGTTGTTGTTGTTGGTGGTGGTGGTGTTTTTAATGCAAGACTCCTTTCTCCAGGCCAGCAGAGATAGTGTTATTTTCTAAGACTGTCTTTAAGGTTTCAGAAATTATAATAAAGCAGAACTCATGACTAAAATAACAAACTCTGACATCCACTGGAGCACCCGCGTGCGTCCAGAGATGCTGCCATCAATAGTAACCATAAGTCTACTTGAAATGATCTGGGCTTCAGAAGTGATCAAAGGAAGAGGGGCCATGAAACCAAGTCATCCTGCATCCTTCCCTGGTGCAGAAGCAGGTTGATTGCCAAGAGGTGGGTCTGTCTACTTTCTAGAAGCCATGCCCAGGTCTGGTAGTCAGCATGACAACAGGTTGTAGCTATAAAGACAGTGTGTCAGGTGACAGATGGGCTCCAGCTCTCCTGGTGAGGGTGATGTTACCTGGTACACTGGGAAGGGCCTTGGCTGAGGGGCCTTGAGGAGCAAGGATCAGCAAACAGGAAGAAAATAAAATGTCTCCTACCAGCAGTGAAGATAAGATTTTTATAAGGGGCCGGCAGGCCCAGCAAGGTTGGTTTTTTTTTTTAAGTTCGCCCCAGAACAAAGAAGTCATTCATTTTCCTTGCTGTGGGGTGGGGGAGGGGCCAGTGAGAATCATCTGCCCTACTCAGGAAACCAAGTCAGAGAAACTTTCTGTCCTCCACTCAGGAGGGAACTCACTCAGTCCACCTGCTGAGGGGACACTCCATGTGGGGTGTGCTTGTGAATTTTCCTAGGGTCTCTCCAGGTACGATCTTTCTGAATCCAGCAGAGCTACCCTTGGTGGCTGCTACAATAATTATGGTTAAAGAAAAAGCCAGAAAACTCCCCCAAGAGTCCAAGAGTGAGGATGCTGTGTCTCTGCCATAGCTTGGGGATCCAGAGTTCTCCCATCCCACCTCCAACGTGGAGGAAATTGCTGGAGCTTCAGGTGTCCCTTGCCCCCATCTGTGGCAAGGCCTGAGTCACAGCAGCAGCAGAGCACATGAGTGGCCCCTGTCCTTAGCACTCAGGGCCCACTCAGCACGAATGGAGACCAATAGCAATCTCTCTATCTTTACCGATCTCTAACTATCTCTCTTTCCATTCCTCTCACGGGGAGTAGTTTGTTAAAAAAAAAGAACTAAAATAAGTGCTACTCACACTAGCAAGCATGCTGAGTGCTTCAGTGATTGTCCTAGGGCTAGGTACACCCATTGGGGCATCCTTAAGTGACTGAAAGTCTCCTTTCTGTCTCTCATTAGAAAGAGAACAGGATCTATGAAATAATGAAATAAAATTTTTAGAAGGCTGTAGATCCAGATGGGAGGGGAGGTAGGGAGGAATTGGGAGGAGTATGGGGAGAGGGAATCAAAATACATTATATGAAAAAAATCTGTTTCAATAGAAAAAAAATCTTATAAAATATATCTTCACTTTCAATTGTGTGGATTATGCACAAGAGGGGGAGTGTCATTTGGAGTTCTTTTTTCATAATGTTCTCAGATATGGTTCCTAAGTAAATGATTTTTAATTTAAAAGAAAAAGAAGGAAGAAAGAAAAATAAAGGAAGGAAGGCAGGAAGGAAAGAGGGAAGGAAGGAAATCTCCTTTTTCTGACAACTCTTAAGAAGCCGGAATGCAGAGTAAGAGATGGATGATGGAGTTGGTTCTGCACTGACGTGTTAGTCCGGGGGATCTCATCAGAAAGTTTGAAAGGTCTAGATCATGTACTTTCAGCAGACCTGAGTTTGGTCCCCAGTGCCATCATGAGTTGGCTCACAAGTGCCTCTAACTCCTGCTAAAACGGATGTATCACCCTTTTCTGAACTCCATGGTCACTGTGCTCACCTACATAAACCCACGCTCTGATGCACACATGCTCATAATTTTATTTATTTATTTAGGTTAAAATTAAAAAGTCTTCTTCCCACTTTAAATTTAATGTGAAGGTAGACTACCATTTTCAACTAAAACAGTTTTCTGTTTCATCCAGATGCCTGTTATCTAAAACAGCCTAAGGATTTATGACTTTCAGGTGACTTTTCACTGCCATGTGCATTTTAAGGGGTATAAGGCATTTATTTACTTTTGGGGGTGTGAAAGATGACAACTAGGACCTCATATATGTTAGGTAAGTGTCCTACCATTGTGGTATACACTAACCTACAACCCTTTGGGGTTTGTGGAGGAGGAGTAAATAAATGATTTTCTTTATTCTGGAATGATTTTGAGACTGTAATTGCAAACTACATAGCCTATTGCAGTGGGACACTCTCAGGGACTCTACTGGGTTAGCGTTCAGGTGCCAAGCTCAGAACACAGCTTCCCTGCCCTTTTCTGGACTCTGTGAAGAACATCAAGATTGCAGGCAGAATTTCTTAGCCTAGTGTTCTGTACATATGTTCACTTCTATGACTGAAGTTTTTATGATTTGTTTTGTTTTTAATCATAGGTATGTGTCCATGTGAGTGCATGCCATGTAAGTGGGTGCCCTCATGCGTATGTGTCTATGTGAGTGCATGTCATGTGAGTGGCTGCCCTCATGGATATGTGTCTATGTGAGTGCATGCCATGTAAGTGGGTTCCCTCATGGGTATGTGTCCATGTGAGTACATGTCATGTAAGTGGGTTCCCTCATGGGTATGTGTCCATGTGAGTGCATGTCATGTAAGTGGGTGCCCTCATGGGTCTGTGTTTATGTGAGTGCATGTCATGTGAGTGGGTGCCCTCATGGGTCTGTGTTTATGTGAGTGCATGCCATGTGAGTGGCTGCCCTCATGGGTCTGTGTTTATGTGAGTGCATGCCATGTGAGTGGCTGCCCTCAGAGGCCTGAGGCCTTGGACCCTCTGAAACTGGAGTTGCAAGTAGTTGTGAGCCACTGGATGTCAGGTCTGGGAATCAAACTCACGTACTCTGGAAGAGCACTGTGCATCCTTAACTGTTGAGCCATCTCTTCAGCCCTCATATGAGTCAAATTTTACCCAGGCTGTGTAACCTATTATTCCTTTAAACTGTGTGCTGAAGTTGATGTACTTAGATTTTTTTTTCATAATGCAAACACGTCCAAGTCTGCTTCTTTTATAAGCTGCTCTTAGATGTGAGCCTTAAAACCACAGTGTGTTTCTCTTTGACTTTAAAATAGGTCGGGTTATAATTTTAATGTTAGAGATGGATGCTAGCTAGTCACTAAGCTTATCAAATGTCTCCTTGGGCTTAAATATGAATGTTTCTACATAATAATTCATTTAAAAACAGCATCATTTAGTTAAGAGGACAAAAACAAAACCACTGTGGAAGCCCATGGGTGTGAAGCCTCATTGGTAAAAGGGGTAAATCTGTTCCTGCAGCCTTTTACAACCCCAGTGTAAGAACACACAGCCTGGTGTACTTGAAGAGCACTGTATAGGTTAAATGAGATAAGAGCTCTTGGCCAGGCCTTAAGACTTGCTGGCTGGGGCTAAACGGTCTGGAGCCAGGCTGGCTGAGATTAGGCAGGCTGACTGAGACCTGGTCACCATCAGGTCTCTACAACAGAGGAAGGCCGTGGGCCAGCTGCCCCTGGGCTCAGAGTCAACAGTGCTGGCTAGTAGTCAGGGGTGAATCTGTATGCCCCTGTTCCATCTGCCACCTACCAGTGATCTTAGGTCATCCCAAAACATTTTCTTCTAGAAAATCATTATGGGCCATGAGGGAAAAGGAAAGGAAAAGGGACCTGAGAGTGACCAGGGGAGAGGAGGAGATGAATTTATACAGTGCCGGAATACTGAAGCTCTGTGTGGGGGAGGTGGTCTTACGGGACACTAGTGCTGCTGGCCAGTGGCGACGATCTTCTGCTCTCAGAGCGTGAGAGGCAACATGACACACAAGTTTAGCTGGCCATGCCCATATCCCTGCCTTTGAGCTAGACTCTGCTTGAGGGAACTGTGACCTCTCAGCTCTGTGAGTGACAAAGCAATTAAAATACCAGAAACACATATTTGAAAGCATGGACGGAACATCCTTCACCTTCAGTGTTCAAAAATCTGAGTTTTTAAAATGTTATCCCAGTGACACAATTAGGAAGCTATCTGTACACCTGACCTCACACGACATGTCTCAAGTCTCAAACTGCAGATGTGATAAAGATGTGTGAAGTAGTCACCTGTAGACTGACTGCGTGATGTGTATGGCAGATGAAGCATGGGAGATTTCACTTTTAGATGTTGGGTCACATCCTCAAGATGGCTTACTCTAAACATGAATTTCCTAGCACCCCTAAAAAAAAAGCCCATAACCTTTGAGACCCAGCCAGGTCAGACAAGTGTACCTCAGCCTGGATGTTTTTGAAGTCAATAATTGTATTTTTGCTGAATGTGGATAACCATTAGGCCAGAAAAACAGAAGGTAACCTGCTGCTTGCTTTTGCAATCCTACAAAGCTCTGTGGGTTACTAAAGGTCAGGCTGGATAGATGATTGATGAGCAGAGAGGGATCACCAGTTCCCCCATGGCCTATGGGTGCTCTGTCCCCTCTTACACTTTTATGAACAGTAAACATTAGTTGACAATGAGCTCTAACTTGATCAACTTCATCTCTCTGAAGACTGGAGATCTTTGGGAAACTTTGTCAGTCAAGCAAAGTCAACAGACCAATTCCCATGCAAAAGGCCAGATCCTTGGCTCTGCTCACCTCCCTCTCTGACCACCAGGTGAGCTTCTGTATCTCTGGCAACTGGTGGCCTTTGCAATGCTCCTGTTTACCTGCTCTATCAAGAAGGGGGCAGGATGACAGTGCTCTGCAGAACATTAATAAAGATAAGAGAGGCCATGGCTACCAAACAGAGATTTCAAAAGCCCTCCCTCGGTTTCCCGGGCTGCAGAACCGCGTGTATAGACACACATCCCCACCCATGCAGGAACTATTACTGCCATCCGATTATTGTCATTGTAATGTCTATTCAGCTGCCCCTTTGTATGTCCCTAGAGGGCAGGGACCGTGTCGTGGGCTGCTTTTCATGAATTCATGCCTTCCTGCTTCCATTCACTCGCCCTACAAACATTTATTGAGTGCAGCCTTTGCTGGGTCAGCCACAGTGCAGAGGACACAAGACATAGCCACCTCTCTGTCCTTGGCAGCATGACCTAGCCTGGCTGTCAGCCGTCATCCTTCCTTGGCAATGGATCCCCACACAAGGCACAGGCTGCAGCATCTGCAGCAACCAGGAGGCCACAAGGCAACAAGTGGTAGCTTCTTCCATCACCACCTTCATTTCCTCTACATTTTTATGTATACCCGGGTTTCTATTTTAAACTATGATATAATAAATTCTTCTTCCTAAACTTATTATTTTCAACCCCAGATTCTTCTTTCTCCATCATTCAGCTGCCCATTTGAGTTATCTAGGCAACATCAAGATACTGATGATGCTTGGCTAATATGCACAGGGGCTCCTAGAAACTAAGATTGCTCCTGGAGGCTCTAACTAGAACCTTCAGAAAACCCAATATAGGACAAAGGGCTCCAGGCTCAGAAGCAGGGCTTATTCTCAGGTCTGCTTCATGGTGGAGAGGCTTGTCTGTAGCTCCCTGTCTGACTCATGTTTCCCATCTACACCCTGCATTGCACACTTGGCTCAACACATTCCTGCCAGCTCTGGGCCTCAGATGCATCCTTTGCTGGTATTCTATGAACACACTTGGATGCTCTGGTCCTGTTTAAGCTTCAAAACTCCAGCCCACCATGGAAGTCTTCTGCCTTGAAGAGCAGTCTTCCTTGTGACTACAGGGATAGCCCAATTATCTCTAGAGTCAGGGATCCAGTTCCTCAGCCTCTGCCTGGAGATCAGTGTAGGGTACTCATTAGTATACTGTAGCCTGTCCTCACCAATAGCAGTAAAACCCTTAGAAACAATTCCAGGCCAGGACTGATGGTTCTCTATTAATTTAAAATGTGTGCCATCACCTTCACTGTTTTCCAATGTTATGTTAAAATTTTCATTTGCTCATAGACAATAGATGGTTTTAGTGTTGACTTTGAAGGCTGTGTTAAAATTTATAACCCTATCTAAATTATCATGAAATCAGGTGTAATCCCAGCATTTGGGAGGCTGAGTCAAGAAGAGGTTGGTGAACTTGAGGCCAGTCTAGGCTGAGTATAGCAATACTCTGTCTCAAAAAAGAAGAGGGTGAGCAGAAAAGGGAGGAGGACGAGGGAAAAAAGGAGAAGGTGGTGCAGGAAAATTGTATTCTGTCAATCATGTATTTTAATAAAACGCTGATTGGCCAGGCAGGA